>APFE031460754.1:2019-21295 GCA_000404065.3 Pinus taeda
CACCCTTTCACCCACCTCTAACACTTGTCTCAACTAAACTGTCCATGCACTGAGTTAACTGATGTATTCTTTAGTTGATTTATGAGTTAATAATTAGTGAATTAATTAATAATTAATTCACACCACTCATCACTAGTGTATTTGGTAGTTAGACTAAATAAAACTAGTTCAACTAAGTCAAACTAAACACATCTCCATCAACTCCTCAATCAACTCCACCAAACTCAATCACTTGAGTTCTAACTGAAGTCCATCATGTAATAGCTCAACTAACCCATAGGAAAAGTGAATTTCCTTCTGGCAGTTGCATGTGCCACATCCGTAGCTCGAACTGAAGTGCTGCAAGAGGATAAGATAATGTTTATAGTCCAAATATTATTAAGAGCTAATAATATTCGACTATTCTATTTTTAGACTGGCAGTCTAAAAATAGAATCCGCCCATATGTCTAAAAATAAAGGTCCATCTATTTTTACCAACATGACCAATCATCCAGACATAGCATCCTGCAGCTCATAGACCATGATCCATATGTCTAAAAATAGACTTTGCGCCAAAAATAACCTGTGGGCCCACTTAGTGAAGGCGACTTCTTTTCATTAAGCTCCATCATCTTGTTGCATTTTCAACATAATGTCAACCAACCCATCAATTTGGACACCTATCTGTATTCTTGATTTGCATACTTTTCCTTACTGTTGTTATGTTTACTCTACTTATAAATTTGGTCTCCATGATGTTCTCTTTACGCGTTGTTTTCCCCATATCTGGGATAATTGTTTTTCCTTTTAGTCGAATATCGTCATTGTTGGACATGCGATCATACATGTTTATTGATAATTTTGTGTTTTTATTCATTGAATTTTCCCTCTATGAGGTAGAAAATCTCTATTACCTCTCTATAAGATGGTCATTGTTTTCCTCAACTCTCTTTTGGACAATGATTGACTAGTAGTTATTTTGTCACTCGTCTAGCTTCCCATGTAGCAAGCCAAAGACAATGAGTAACTCTAATCAACTGTAAAGTCGTAAATTTTTAATATAAAACTTAATTTACCGAAAGAAAAAATGTATGCTTAACTTTTTATTATTTTATGGTGTTTCAATTTTGATTATGTATATACGTAATTTGTTTTCTTTTTCTTTCCTTGAAAAAAATCATAATTCTTCATTAAAGAAAATGAGAAAAAATACGTTTAGTATATACATGTCAAGCATGCATTCTAGGGGACCAAAAGAAAATCTAGTCACATAACATCACTACATTTTATAGTCTAGAAAATGAGGATGCATAAGTTCACTTCTTCATCCTAGCATAGGACAAAAAAGAGTATTAGTTCTCATGAACATGTCCCATATGGATAGCATAATCTGACCAAACCATAAGGTTCACTCCACTAAATATAGCTAATATAAATATATCTGATAAGTATGAACAAAAATAATATAGAACTTTCAAAAGTGTTGTATATATATAGCTACCAAAACAACATGATCATCTATGTAGGGCATGTGGTAAAATTCATAGGTCATTTTGTCTTGAATTTCTTGTATCAGTTAGAGCCTTGCATCCATCTCTAGATCACCTTTAGAGAGAGCATCTATGACATCATTCCATTCGCTATAAATGTTAGAGCATGAGAAATAATCAAAACTTATTTTTAATTGATGTAGTTCCTCCACAAATAGAAAATGAAGTCACAAACTTGTTGAGTTGAATTTATCCAATTGATGACAAAGAGAGAATCCCCAAAATTTTGAATATTTTTGCATAATTTTTCAATAGAGAAAAGCAAGAGATTTTTGACAACCAGGATTTTAGCCCTAATATTTGTACCTCTCCCCAAACCCATTTTGAGTTAAAAAGAATGAGATTAAGTCAAGTGAAGTAAAACACCCTTGCCACTAAGATCACCACCCTCTTAAGAAGCACCATAAAAAAAATCCCATCTCATAGAATAATCTGGATCCTCGGCAATAGTATGACGAGGGGACAGACCATATTTCACCTAAGAAAAATGTGAGAGAATGGAGAGACCCTCTACGGAAAAAAAGTCAAAAAAGAGGGGATTTCATGAAAGATAACCTTGTTATGGGTTATCTAGATTCCCCAACACATGATCGATGGTGGTGCTTTGTGTTTATTGACTAAAGGGAAATCCAACCACGTCCTGGAAGCCTCCACCACAAATAACCCCTCCCAAAAGAAGAACAAACCACAATCATGAAGATAGGTCACCCATACTGATAGGTGAAAATGCATGAAATGAAAAGATGAGCAACAAATTCCTCATTGGATTTACAAATCGAACACCAACCCAACCCATATTTCTATCTTTTTTGAAGCACATACTAGGTAGGTACCTTATTTTCCAATAGAAAACACATAAATAATCTTGATTTAGCTAGGCAATTTTGTTTCCAAAGTAACTTCCACCACTATTTGGGATCAAAATTTCCATTAACTGCCACAAGGTGCAAGTATCCTAGCTTTGGTGCATAATAAAAGAAGGGAGAAATATACCACACAAGTACATCCTCCCTATCCAGCAATCTAATATGGGTATCAAAGGGAGCATTTGTGTATCTTTTCCAGTCCTCATGAAAACGCTCCTCCAGATCCATAGCACCCCCCGAAACCTAGCCCTAATTCAATAGTGATAAAAGGATCCCTCGTATGAGAGAGTCTCATAAATCCTCTATCTCTACTATTCTCCACAAGTGGTTGGCGTTAAATATGTAAAATACCACTTCTAGGCTAAGGATCCATCCCAATCCCGAATTTTTTCCCATTTCCCATTTTCCAAGCAAGAGTAGTACTAATCAACTCAAAATAATTCATCACTTCTCTCAAAATTACTGAGATATTAGTCATCTATTTATTTTGTAATCTAACCCAGGCTTTAAAAGAAAAGGGGGCAGTGTATTTCTGAATCACCACAGATGTCTAGAGGCTTTGATTTGAGAGAATCCTCCATCTTCCTTTAGCAACTAATGCTTTAGACACAGATATTGAATTATTTAAATCCCAACCAAGTAGTAACTTCGGTAGAGAAATTTTCCCCAATCTAACCCAAGATAGCACAAAACAATCTTGCTTGTCATCCTAGAGAAAAGTAGCATAGAGTCTTCAAACTTTTTCAATTATGCCTTTGGGAATCTAGGCTAGAGACATCCAATAAACAAGGATGGACCATCATAGATTCGACCAACACTAGTTTTCCAACCCTTGAAATCCAGTGCAAGCTCCATCCTTTTAGCCATTTTTTCAACTTAGCAATCAACCAAGACCAATCCACTTTAGAGTAGTTTAGTTTCAAATGAAAACCCATATATTCCAAACCATCATTCAGACCTTTAGAATCACAAGGAACAAGTATTAGATGGTGATGAACATTATCCTTTGTCGATTTATGTATTGTAAGAGTGGACTTATTTTCATTAGTGATCATGTCAGTGGCTCTTTGCAAGAGCCCCAATATATCATATAAAATTTCAACATTCCTTAGAAGAGAACTAGATAATATGAAAATTTCATCAACAAAAATCAGTGTGACAGCCAAATCATGTGTAATATTAATGCCTAAAAAAAACTTGCTTTTATTATCCTAAATTAAGCAACTTAAATCTTCATCCACCAGTGGGAATAGAATGGGAGAGAGAGGAAAACCCTAAGGGCAGTTTCTTTGAGCAAAAAATAAGGGGGAAATCAACCCATTGATAAGCATAGTGAAGGAAACAATTTGAAGGTAGCTCGTGACCTAAGCAATGAAGTCCACCTTGAAACAAAAATGTGTAAGGAGGTGAATATATAACTAACTAACATGATCATAATCTTTGGATAGTTCTATCTTGAACATCACCCCATTAAGGTTGTGAATTTTGATGCTATTTAACCCTTCCTTAGCCACACCAATCACCTCATGAATATAACACCCTTCCAAAAAGTTGAATTGTTTCATCGAAATAGTTCTAGACAAGATCAGCTTAACCCTCTATTGTAGGCTTGAAATTTTTGTCTCAACATTATAAGGGAGACCACCCAGTCAGGGATTTAAAGCAGCTCCTTTTCCGTTTGGAATGGTGGTTCCAACTGGTTAAACTAGGTCTAGTTACATTCTCTCTATCTCTATTGGCTTAAAATATGGCTTTCATCTACCAATAGAGAAGAGACATCAGATCTACTCCTCTTGCTGATCAGGCAAGAAAATGATCCTTAAGATGATCTGGGGCTCAACCAAGCCACAATTAAAGTTTGCCTCTAGCTTAAGGTGAAAATATAGCTAATGAAATAGTTCAATTAACTAATATTATAATTACCAAACATGATGTTCAAATATATATTAATAGGAATGATTAATCATAGCATTAGGAAGTAATTCACATAATGTTAATAACCATTAAACTATTAACAACGAATGATGAACCAATAATATTAGGAAATATATCACATAATGTTACTAGTAATTAATTCAAGATCAAATGGAAGATTTATGAGTAAATAGTTACTCAGAAATATGGTTTCAATGCACAAGAGCAAAAGACAAAAACTGATAACAGAGTCATGAGACAAACATATTAGATAGCTAAATTATCTATAAGAAAGGAATTCATATCAACAGACGTGCACAACTATAAATCTAATAACTTAATTCTAATATGAAAAGAAATGAAATATGTATTAAAATAATAATATTCAAAACACAGATTGATTAAACCTGGTCTCTTGCCCAATTCTTTGAATCTCTTACAATCTCCTCCAAGGCATAAACTTCACTGCTAAAAGTAAGAGCTGCAATAGTGCAAAATCTGCCTCTCATACACAATTCAAAATGGAAAAAGACATATCAATAATTCTGAAATATGAGATTGATCTTCTCTACCTACAACATGAAACTCTTATTACAATAGTGCTTGTAAGAATTCCAGAATTGTAGAGAAGAGAAGCCCCTTCTTCATTCTACAAACCACTATTTATAATTACAAAAATCTATTCCAAATATGAGAGTTGTTGAAGAATAAATATGCTCCAACAATTTTCATTTGTCAAAATTATTTTTCTTCTATTTCTAGAGAAATTCCATTAATTGAAATATTTTTTTCCTCATCTCTTTCTCATCTCTTCAATTGTTTCCCAGTAAAAAACCAATCAAAATTAAATTAAAATAAAAAATACAAAATCTGCAAAATAAAACATCTTCAAATCAAAACTTAAATAAATAAAAGGAAATATGAGCTTTCCATTAATCCTTGTAAATATCTTATTGGTCAAATAGAACTTACTCGAATGGATTTGTGCTCAACAAAGGCTATGAGCAAATGAAAATACAAAAATTAAACTCAAAAAATTAATTTTGTTTATATATTTGACATTTGATTTTTTTCTAAATTTTAGACTCATTTAATGACTAAATCTAGTCATGCAAACATTTCAAAAATATTTTCCATGATTTTATCTATCTAACGAGTCGTTTTGGGCCTCATTTGGCCAAGTAAAACTCAACTTATGAGATTTCAAAGTTGCAGTGTCAAAATTATCATAATTCTGGAAAATTTGCTGCATAGGCCAAAAATAAAAATTTTTAATTAAAATTCTAATCTTAAAGTAAATTAATAGTTATTATTTAATTAATATTAATTTAAAAAATTTTAAATCAATTACAAACTAATTATACACCATTAAAATAAAAATTAATTAAAATTTTAAACTATATTAAATTATAATTTAAAATATAATAATATTATAATTAAAATATATTTTTTAACTTTTAAAATACCATTTTATTACTTCATACTGACTTTGAGATCCTTAATCCATGGATCAAATATCAATTTCAGAGTGGCTTTAGATGTATGGTGGATCGAATAGTCAAAAGAGGAGGGTCATTTAATACGAAGTGAAGGAGAGCCACGAAATGTGATAGAGAGGAGCTGTTACTGTTGGGAGGCAAGACGATACGTTAAAAAAAATAGCCATTACATATTATATTGTATATTGGAACTATAATGATATCGTAAGTTTTAAGATGTGCACAAAAATAAAAAGTCGTTGTCCTATATCTAATATCGGAATTTTTTTGAAATATAGAGACTTTTATTAGATATAGGACTTTTTAAAAATTGGATATTGGGACTTTTTAAAGGAAGAGAGTAGGTGAGTTGAAGTGGGGTCCACTTGGAGTGGAACTTATCCATTATTAACTACAACCACTTTGGTAATTAAAAATCCTACAAAATGAATTACAGTGACTTTGCAACTTTGAGTTTTCGAGTCTTGTAATTTCTTTTAAAATTAGGAATTGGAATCAATTATCGAGATCCCAAAAACACATAATTTTAATTGTTTTACAATTTGGCTAGGCAATTTTGTAGGACCGTTAGTGAAAAATGAAATAATTAGTAAAAATTAAATAGGAATTAATATTTACAATAAATTACTGATTTATTTACAAAATTAAAATAATATACAATTTGTACATTTTTTTAACTCAGACAATAAAAATTATCGAACTTCGGATGAGCACAATTTGCAAACCGTGTGGCCAAATGAAATGAAACAAGTATTGATGGAAAGCTAGCGAAAAATTGAACTCAATGAAGCAATCAAAATACAAATCCAATGAATAAAAACAAAATAAAAAATTGTAGGACACTTTAACCAAAAGAAAATATTAAGAAGGTGGTTTAGCTAAAAATTTATAAAAAGAATCCCCATTATTTGAAATAAATAAGCCAAAAATGGGGGTGTTGAGTTTTCATTACAATACTGGCAACACACTAGGAAGAACCAGTTATCTCTGGTTAAATTTACCAAAGGTTAAAACTAATAGAGTCTATTGAATCATCAAACTATTAAAACATTTCCATGGATCCCACATAAATAAATTAAGAAATGTGAGTTTGAAAATATAAGTCTTCAAAAGCATACTTGAGTAAAAATTATGAATCTAAATTTTGGAAAAAAAATATTTTTAAATTACCTCATTTGATAAAATAGAAGGTACAGATAGGAGTTTTTTGATAAAGCATATATCCACTGTTATGAATGGTCTCTAACATCGCTTCACTACTAGCAAGCTTGAACAGTACCCCGACAAAGTTGTTTTTTATGCCATACAAGCCTAGCCCCGCTCCCAGCGAGCATCCATAGCCTCGAAAAGTTTACTTGTATTTCCCATGCTTCCTCTTTTAGTCACTCTTTTGATAAGTGCATTTGCAATCTTTTTGTTTGTGATGTACCTGAGTGAAAGAGGTGGGATGGTAATATAGACTTATGTTAATAGATATAATACTTTCATAATCATGACTATCAATTAGAGGTTTTATAAAGTGGAGGGGTGGGAGGAATCTATTGAGTTGAATTAAGATTAGTTCTTTCCTTGAAAAGGTGAACCATATCACTTAGAAAATATGTGTGTTCCTCCATCAAAAATACTTTAATGCAAGAAGGCTTCATGGTTCCATAAAGATATACCTTTAATGATAATGAAATTTACTGAAATAAAAAAAGTAAATATTTCCCATGTATGTCAACCATTATTGGGTGAAGAAAAGTCCTTCCACATAAGTCTTGGTGGAGTCACCAAAATCAAGCCAAAAAGAAAATAATTCCAAATTAAAATCAGCAAACTCCAAAAAATGTAAAAATGAAGAAAGCAAAAGCTAAAAGAAAAATATCAAATTTAGAGAACCAACTCCAACAATATTAACTATAAAATGTCTCAACAAATGAATAAAAGAAGAAAATCATGCATGTTCGTCTTATGTTGAGAATCCGGTAAATTTTATCTTGAGCAGTTATAAGTGTTTAGGCTTCTGAAATCAAAGGGTGAACAGTAGTGATGAAAGATAATAGGATAAATCAGAGTTCTTTCCCTTATGCAAATTTTCTCTTTTTAAAGCAAAACCTGCATAAAAGAAATCTAAAACAATTTTATGATAGAAGCAATGCCTAAGAAACAAGTAAAAAGTTCAAGGACTCCCCAGTTTTAGTTGATTCGCTAAACATTATAACTGTTGTTCCAAAACTCAGAGGCAAATAACAAAGAGAATGAGCTCCAAATCTGAGTTGGTAGAAGTGCAAAATAATTATGGGAGATCGACAAAACAAATATTTATGATTAGCAAAAGACTAAAAACAAATTTGAACAAAAAATGTAAAGAAATGAAAATGAATGAAAGTGGGTATATGAAACTTCATTGAAGAATTTCATTTATTCTTACCGGGGATATATCATTTTCTCCAACAAAAGATAATATTTTCTTTCAATTAGAATTAAAAGCATGAAGTTGAATTATCTGAAATCTTATTAACCCAAAACCATCATTTATTAAATCTAAACTAAATCAAGCAGTCAACTAAAAGAAAGCAATGTTTCAAGTCCAAGGAATCTAAAGTAGATAAAATCCATCAGAAATGAGAATGATGATGTGCTTTTGCAGTGATGATTATTCTTTTAATATTTCAAAATTCATATTCACTCCATGATTCTCATAAAATTTCAAAATTCAAGACCAAAGTTTACATATTACATCTCCTTTACATTATTAAGGAAAACCATTGAATCCCAGATGCGGGTGACACATCGTCAGTTATGGAGGCGCCACTTGCAGTACATGGGCAGCCTCAAGATTAATGAGGGCAATCAATGCCGGATCGCCGCCATGGAATATAGGGCGGGGTTCAACCTGGAAGCACATTCATTGTGCCATTCTTGCCGTACGCTCGTCTGCAACGAGCAGTTATGGCGATCGAGGTTCGAGGCAAAGGTTCAGTGTTTAAATCAGTTGATGTTGAGGTTCAATTCATGCTGGGTCATGTGCAGCTTTCGGCCTTGCTCGTTCAGTTCTTGCTGGTTCATGCTCCAGCTCCCGCTTGCTCACCCGCTCTCAGGGAGACCTCACCCTCCTTCCCTCTGCTCGTTGCTCGTAGTTCTGAAAGGAGAGGGGGCTGTGAATTGGCGTCCTTCCCCAATTCCGCCTCTGCCTCCTTTCCGCCACCCTCTCGGCTCCTTTTCCTCGGCTCTGTCACAAGCATGGTCAGGCCACGGCAGCGTCCGCCTTGCCGTCGTGGCTCGGCCAGGGGAGAGTCCTCTCGGCCTCCTGCTCAGGTTCCTTACCCCTATCGATGTCGATGTTGTTGCCATGGCTTCCCTGATGCCACGCCAATTCAAGCCAGCCAATTTGTGGACCCCCGCAGCCCTGACCCTTCAGCTCTTTCGCCGGCCTTTGGCTCGGCCGTCTTCACCTTCAGCAGCTCGTTGGATAGGCCCCGCATCAACGCTCATGTGTCGGTTCTTTTCCTGGATGAAGCGCTATCTGATGGTGAGGAGCTCCGTGGCAAACAATAGCACCAGGACGAGGGCTCAACATTTGTCAAAGAGGCGCCAGGACTAGTGGCAGAACAAGGTCCAAAGCTGCTGGAGGCGTCAACTTCCAAAGCGGGGGATGTCAACCTGGATCCCCATCCTGCTGCAGCGGAAGATGAAGAATCTTGGGGGTGCCCAGTGGTCGAAGAGGAACCGGAGAAGTAGCCAGCCCTCCGCTCAGCTTCACAGTCTCCAGCTCCCTTCAGGTCTTGTTTTGGCTCTCGGCTCATATAATTTCAATGTTTTTCTGGTCTTGTCTAATGTTGCCCCGGCGTGGGATAATTTCAATGTTCTTCTGGTCTTGTTTAATACTGCCCCTGCGTGGGATAACTCTGTTAGTAATAGGCTGCCCCTGCGAGGGTTAATCCTTTTGACTGGTCCTGTTTTGAGATGCCCCTGCGCGAGATAATTATGCTGGTAGTTGGTCGCCCCTGCGTGGGTTCAGTATTTTGTTTGGGATGTGTCTTTGAGAGTTTGAGAGTTTCAGTATTTTGTTTGAGAGTTTTAGTTCCCCTGCGTGGGTTGATATCTGGTTCAGAACGCCGAGGCCTGGCCTCAGGCGAAGATACTACATGACTGTAATGTACTGCCTGTTAATGTAATTAATAGATTAGTTTTTTAGCGAGAAAAAAAAAAAAAAGGAAAACTATTGAAGCTTAATCGGAGGTCTTTCTACACCATCAGAGATGTTTTAATCACGTCATATCGGAGGTTTCAATGCCATCAGAGATCGGAGATATTAAGATATCGTAACATTTTCAAAGGAGCCCTGAGGTGACAAGAACTCCGAAGTTCAATAAGATGGAGATCGGAGGAGTTAACATATCGTACATTGGAGGGGCTAGACATATCGGAGGACTTATGAAATAAAACTTATGATATTTACACATTCAGATATCACATGGGACTTTTATTATTGAATGTTTTTGACAACACATATTTTCAAAAGTTTAATTTATTTTCACTTCTGATATCGGAAGTCTCAATATTTCTTGTAGAGATTTTTAAGTGAGAGTTCTAATAAGAGGAATCTTGAAATTAATATTAGCTAAAAATATAATATTGGAATTCAGATAATAGTTCATGATGACTTCTATGAGATTCTGAGATCAAAGATTTTGAGCAGATAAAATAAAATAGGACTCGTGGATCTCAAAGAAATGCTTCAAATAATATTTTTCAATGGTTTCGATATAACATAATCCCAAGAATCCGATAGCGGAAAGTGAACAACAGAAAACAGGGATTTCGATAATTACTAGATAGAGGCCTTGAATCAATTTGGAGGAAGCAATGCAATTGAAACATATATAAACTAAATGAGCACAGTGGAAAAGGTTTTAACTCAACCGACAAATGTAATATTCGAAACAGGTATAGATAAAATCATGGATAAGATTATTTGTTGCAAGAATTTCGTGCAAATTTTCATCTGTTTGTAGCAAATCTGAGTAATAAAGAGTCTAAACATTTCATTTCAATTGCATCGATGAGAAGCAAAATATGATTATTGACTCATATTGCTAAATGTGTGAAGAAAGGAAAATATGAATAGAAGCAAAACTAAATAATACCCAAATTATGATGAAACAACAAATACTTCCATGGACATGTTGCAGATTAGAAAGGGTTGACTGCTTGCTTATCTCAAGTCTCCAAAATCAATACAATGAAGACCTGCAAAAAGAAATAGAACATAAATAAGAAGTAAACTACGAAAAATAAAACTAACAACAGATAAAGGTGAACCTGTTAATACATACCTAGAAGAATATTTACTGTAAGATTACTTCATGAATATTCAAGTTCTCCCATGCATTTCTCAAAATTCACATATGTTTAGCATCATCTATTTATTCAATCTAAAATGCTAAGTAATGAAATTTCAAATTGCATCCACCTCAAATTTACATCAGAGGACAAAAGTGGTGAAAATGAGTTTTTTATAAATACTTGTGAATCAAAAAAATGCCAAGCTGTAGAAATTCATTGGAATTTCTTCATATATGATTAAAAACACTTTTAAAAATGTGATGAAGTTTTTGCAAAAAAAACAAGACAATCAAGTGCTTTCACAAGTGTGTATGATCTGACTATATAATAACTTTGATATGTCCTAAGCCACTTTGCTAGAAAATGAAAGGGGATGCCAAGAAAAACTCAGGTTCACTACTTGTTTAATAAAAATATGAAATAATGAAATAAATGCAAATAGAAAAGGAATCTAAATCTAAATTAATCTATCTCTAATCCTAATTGAACTAAAAGAAACATGACTAGGTATATTCATACTTCCAGTGTAACCATTCTCTTATTTTAACTCTTGCATGTATGTATAGGTCAATCAACAGGAATAAAACTGCAACTAAATTATAAAAAGAAAAATTAAGCCTACTATGTACAATTAACAAATTTAGCGAAATAAACTTATTTACAAAAAAAATTCCTCTAAATTCTTTGGAAATTTTACCTATGGGATCATAAAAATGAGCATGTATTTCAGTGAATGATTGAAATAAGTTCAAAGGAAAAGGAAACATCGGGCCTGGATTGTTGTAAATATTGAAGCCTATTGAACACTAGCAAAATCAGAAATATTCCTGAGTAATGGAGCTTCTTGATGTTTTTCAGATGGGTTGATAAAGTATAGATGAATATTTAGAAGGATGCTAGAAGTGTCCCATTGTTGATCAGAGTATAATGATGCACTCTCAAGTGTCAAGATTTGTAAATAATTCATTTGAAATCAGAAATAAATTGGTCAAGCATAAATAAATAAATTTTCAAAATAAGAAGTAGTCAATGTTCATGTTTGAAATTTTGGAATTGATTTTTATACAAACTTATTAATGCACTTGACGAGTGTCTATAGTTTGAATGCTCAAATTTCCAGCACAATGTGTTCAAATATTCAAAATTGAAATTTGAAAGAAAAACAAATTCAAATTGAAGGAACTAAAAATGAAGTAAATTAAAATCTATATTAATGGTACAAGTAATGGTACAAATGGCTGTAACTCATTTGCAAAGATTTCTTTCCCACAATTATCAATAGAAATTATAAAGTTAAACTCATTTTCTGCATTATTTTGTGGGAATGGAAAGATTTCTAGCTTATGATCCAAAAAGGGAATTTCATCGTCGTGAGAATAAAAAATTGGAATAGGTTCTTGAATACCAAAATTAATATGATGATTGAATGTTTGAAAATTAAAATGGACTAGAATAAATCTTTGATTAAAATTCTCTTTATTTTCAAAAATATACTCACCTAAGGAATCAAACAAAACCATCTCCAAAGAAAAAACACTTGAGCATGTTCATGTTCCAAGTCATCATCATAAGTAACTTCATAAGTGTTATTTTCCTCTAAATTAAATAAATCAGAGCTAGACAAGTGATTTAATACCAAATTAAGAGAATCTTCAGTATTATTGATTGAATTACTGATTAAATTTTCTCTACTAATATTTAATGATTCATTATTAATATCAGTTCCTCTATAGCCCCAAGAGTTAGCTCAATCGGTCAAATCAAGTGCCTCGCCAATGGGAGGTCACAGGGTCGAATCCCGAAAGCTCTTGGGGTTAGGTCAGTAAATAGGCCGAGGGGTGTTGATGCCCTTCGGGTGGCGTCCACTCAGAGATTTAAACCCCTGGACGTAGCGGCTACCCACTGACCAGGGTATCCGTGAACCAGCAAGTGAAAAATATCAGTTCCTCTATTTTCTAAAATTAAATTTGAATTCAAAGGGAATGTAGATTGATTATGAATTAACTTAATGTTGTTAAAGATGTCAGGATAGAGAGAAAAATAAGAATTTGAAGATATATATACCTAAAGGTTTCTTTATGCATAGATGATTTCTAATTTTCCAAAATAGACAATTCAGATTCTTCATGCATTTGATCGATTTGAAAATTGTTGTTGAGTTGCTCCATTAGTTACAATTGATTATCAACAAATTGTGACTTAATTTCAGCAATAGACTGTGCGTTGTCGACATTCTTTGATTGGTTAAATGGCTGCTGATTTAATTGTTGTTGGTTGTTGATAATAGATTGTGCACCTTGTTAAATTTCTTCTTGTTCAACATTATGTAGATTTGGAGCATTTATGGCACAATGATTATCATTTTTAATTACAATTTGTGAAGAATCGAAATTGTCATTTTGAGTAAGTGTATCATTATCAACAAAGAATTTACTTTCTAGTTCTTGATAGTTATCATAGGCCAGAGACACTACATGTTTAAACCATCTAATTAATTGGAATTGAGGAGGAAAATACTTGGACTGAAATTGCATTAAAATTAATTTAAATCTTATATAAAACATATCCAAAGCCTTACCTTCCATCCTACGCAATTCTTCCAATTGATCACACACCTTTTCGTAGTCATATTCCTAAAATGCGTGAAGGAAAATATTCGAAAAATCATTCAAGCTATGTATAGAGGCAACTATAAAAGATAAGGAGTTGTCTTTGGATTTTCTTGTCAAAGTATGAGTGAAGGTCCTGCAAATAATATCTTCATCAATATTTAAATTATTTCAACTTAAAATAAATTGAAGGAGATGACTAAAAGTAGAAGTCTTATCATTATATTTTACCTTAAACACGATCTTGAATGCCTTTACTGGAGTGGTTTTTGGATGAGGTTCAATAAAGCAACTCCAAGAATGTATTTTACATGGAACCATGGTAATAAAATAAAAACTTAAAACTTTTCAAAGAAAACAATTTAAGTAAGGCCCTCCTTCTAGCACCAGAAATGTTGTACACTAGAAATGTCTGCCTCAACATTAAAAGGGAGACCACCCGGTCGGGAACTTCCCTTTCCGTTTGGAATGGTGATTCCAACTGGTTAAACTAGGTCCAATTACCTTCTCTTTATCTCTATTGTCTTAAAATATGACTTTCATCTTCCAATAGAGAAGAGACATCAGATCGACTCCTCTTGCTGATCAGGGGAAAGAGTGATCCTTAAGCTAATATGGGGCTCATCCAAGCCAGAACTAAAGTTTGGCTCTCTGGTAAAAGTACTTCTAGAAATGTAATGATTAATATAAATGAAAACTAATCCTAGAATACAAACAAAATGAAAGAAATCTTAAGTTTATCTTGACTAGGAAGATGTAGGTCTAACCCAACCAAGAGCAAGATATTAACAAAAAATGGGATTTTAACATGTTTGACCTAAGGTGAATATATAGCTAACGAAATAGTTCAATTAACTAATATTATAATTACCAAACATGATGTTCAAAGATCTATTAACATGAATGATTAATCATTATTATTAGGAAGTAATACACATAATGCTAATAACCATTAAACTACTAACAACGAATGATTAACCAATAACATTAGGAAATAATTCACATAATGTTACTAGTAATTAAATCAATATTAAATGACAGATTTCTAAGTAAATAGTTACTCAACAATTTGGTTTCAATGCACAAGAGCAAAAGACAAAATTTGATAATAGAGTTATGAGACAAACAAATTAGATAGCTAATCTATAAGAAATGAATTCATATCAACAAATGTGCACAAATATAAACCCAATAACATAATTCTGCTATCAAAAGAAATGAAATCTATATTAAAAACAATAGTTTCAAAACACAGATTGATTAAACCTGGTCTCTTGCCCAATTCTTTGAATCTCTTACAATCTCCTCCAAAGCATAAACTTTCCTGCTAAAAGTTAGAGCTACAATAGTGCAAACTCTACCTCTCATACACAATTCAGAATGGAAAAAATACAAATCCCAATAATTCTCAGATCTGAGATTGATCCTCTCTACCTATAGCATGAAACTCTTATTACAATAGTGTTTTTAAGAATTCCAAAATTGTAGAAAAGAAAAGCCCCTTCTTCATTCTACAAATCACCATTTATAATTACAAAAATCTATTCCAAATAGGAGAGTTGTTGAAGAATAAATCTGCTCCAAAAAATTCCATTGGTCAAAATTCTTTTTCTTCTATTGTTGGAGCAATTCCATTGATTTAAATCTTTTCTTACTCATCTCTCCCACTATTATCCTGCCAAAAACCAATCAAAATTAAATTAAATTAAAACATTACCAAATCCAAAAAATGAAACATCATCCTCAAAAATTTAATTAAATAAATAAATAAAAAGAAATCTAAGTTTTTCATTAATCCTTGTAAATATCTTATTGGTCAAAGATAACATAGTCAAATGTATTTGTGCTCAACAGAGGCTATGAGAAAATGAAAATATAGAAATTAAACTCAGAAAATTAATTTTGTTTACAAATTCAGAGCTTGATTTTCTGCTAAATTTTAGACTCATTTAATGACTGAATCTGGTCATGCAACCATTTCATAAATATTCTCCATGATTTTATCTATCTAACGAGCCATCCTAAACCTTATTTGGCCTTGTAAAACTCAACATATAAGCTTCCAAAGTTGAAATGTCAAAATTGCCAAAATTCTGGAAAATTTGTTGCCTATGCTTAAAATAAAAAATTTTAATTAAAAATCTAATCTTTAAATCAAATCTAATTATTAATTAAATTAATATAGTTATATATATTTTTTTAATCAATTAATTACAAAAACTAATTTATATATGATTTAAAATAAAATTATAAACATTTGTAAAAATATAGTTAAATTATAATTTAAAATATAATAATTATAATTACTTAAATATATTTTATAATTTGAAAACCATTTCATCACTTCGTAGTGGCTTTGAGATCCTTTATCCATGGATCGAATACCAATTTCAGAGTGGCTTTAGATCCATGGTAGATCGAATAGCCAAAGGAGGAGGGCCTTTTAATATGGAGGGAAGGAGGGCCATGTAACGTGGCGGAGAAGATGTGTTACAACTCGGGGACAAGACCATACATTAAAATCAAATAACCATTATAGATTATATCGGAGATTGGGACTATAATGATATTTTAAGTTTTAAGATGTGCACCAAAATAAAAATCCAATGTCCGATATCCAATATCGGAGCTTTTTAATATTGGGTCATTTGAGATATGGAATATCGAGACTTTTCATCGGGATTTTTATAGGGAATTTTGTAAAAGAAAGGAGGAGGCAAGATGAGGTGATGTGGGGTCCACTGGGAGTGGAACTCATTCATTATAAACTACAGCGACTTTGGTAATTAAAAATTTTACAAAATGAACTACAACCACTTTGCAATTTTGAGATTTGTGGTCTCGTAATTTCTTTTGAAATTAGGAATTGGAATCAATTATCGAGATCCCAAAAACACATAATTTTAATTTTTCTACAATTTAGTTGGGCGATTCTGTAGGACCATTAATAAAAAATGAAATAATTAGTATAAATTAACTAGGAATTAATATTTACAATGAATTACTAATTTATTTACAAAAATTAGAATAATATACATTTTGTACATTATATAACCCAAGCTGTAAAAAGTATCGAACTTTGGATGAGCACCATTTGCAAACTGTGTAACCAAATGAGATGAAACAAATATCGATGGAAAGTTAGCGAAAAGTCAAACTTAACGAAGCAATCAAAATATAAACCCAATGAAAACAAAAAAAAATGGCAAAATTGTAGGACACTTTAACCATAAGAAAATATTAAGAAGGTGATTTAACTAAAAAATTATGGAAATGATCCCCATTATTTGAAATAAATAAATAAAAAATGGGGGTGTTGAGTTTTCACTACAGCACCCTCATATAAATGGTTTTTGCTATAACCTTATAAATGCAATTATATAGGAAAATGGGTCGAAAGTCATCCATAGAAAGGGGAGTACCAACCTTTGGAGTAAGAGAAATAAAAATAATGTTAAACACTAGGAGGATCCTACTAGTTCACTTTGGCTCATTAACCACCTTGAGTAGATGTTTACCTAGAACATCATAGAGATCGAGAAAAAAAATCTGAACGACCAACCGTTAGTACCTAGGTTCTTGTCTTTATAAAAGCTATGTAGGATTGTTTCAAGTTTGGCTTTAGAAATATCCTCCATAAGTGTCTTATTATCAACAACCTCCATAAATCTAGGAAAAGATTGATCAACTCAAATAACATCAGCAATGGTAGACCCCTAGTTCCCCTCAAAAATATTTTTAAAATGAGATCTCCCTAAATTGACCAATCGTTCAAAATTTGAAACCAAGTCTCCCTCCACATTGTGAAGACTCTAAATAGTATTCCCCATCTTACTCCATTTGGCATAGGCCTGAAAAAATGTTGTGTTCTTGTCACCACAATTTACCAATTTTCCTTGCTTTTGTCTCCAAACAGAATCTTTCTCATCAAGAAAGTTCTTAAGAGCTTTTAGTCATAAAATCTCATCCTTGACCTCTTGGCTAGCATAGATACCATTTGAGGAGGAATTAATTAGTTCCAAATCCCTCTCCACTTGTAGAAGAGCCTAATCATCTTTTTTTTTCTTTTTAAGAAGGCATAATTGATAAGTTTTAATTTTTCCTCGAACTGAACCACAACTAAAAAACCCACCTCTAAAGAGTAATATTTCCAATTGTACTTCACTAACTTGATGAAATCCTCCTCTAGAAACCAGTTGGATCTCATTTTAAATAGACTAGCAGGTTTCCTATCCTCACCACGAATGTCTAAAAGGATGGGGAAATTGTTAGATACACCACCACCGCCAATCCATTGCAATATCACTGAGAACCTACACACCATGGCTCCTAAAAGAAGGAATCAATTAAGCCTCTTTGCAACCCGATCCTCACCAACATATTTGTTCCTCCAGGTAGGCTTGATCTTAACAGGTTCCACAACCACTAGCTTTGTAATATACAATTTCTGAGATAAATAATCAAAAAGAGAATTTTCCCAAGCTCTCGGACCCCACGCCTCAGCTTCCCCTATCGAGAAGTTTAGGTCTCCAACCACAATCACAAATTCCAATTTTAATACCACTTTTGCAAACAATGTATCTCAAAAACCTCCTGTGTTAGAAAAGTGACCATAAATGTTTAAAACAATAAGATTAAAATCTATCTCTATTGAGAAAAACTCCAAGCCTAGCCTTGATTCAATCCCCCGGGAATTCAGGAGATTATGGAATGGGATTTCCATCCCACTACTAGACCACACGACCTCTTCTATGCATCCAAACCCACAAAATTCCATCCACCAAACAAAGAACCCTAAACCTTTGAAATGGTATCCCCAGTTGCAAGGGTTTCTTGAAGAAAAATAACATCCTAATTATTAACCTAAACCAACCTCTTTAAGGCCAATTTCTTTGAAGGGCTTTCTAGAACCCTACAATTAAAGGAGGGGAATTTC
The DNA here is from genome assembly GCA_000404065.3 of Pinus taeda. Lineage (NCBI taxonomy): Eukaryota > Viridiplantae > Streptophyta > Pinopsida > Pinales > Pinaceae > Pinus > Pinus taeda. Next base: position 20,706 of record APFE031460754.1, read on the forward strand.
ATTAAATAACTTCACTGGGTGTTTTTACTATTATAAGTTCCCCAATAATCTACTATTATCTTCCCACATCCATTTCAACTCTTGCTTTCTCTTCAGCGTTTGAAATGAAGGATCTTCTTCCCCTCCCCCCTACCATCTTGTGATGAAAGAAACAAGTTCCTTAACCACCTAGTAATCCCTTCCACCAATAGAAAAAAAACCAAGGATCGAAAAATATAAAGGACCTCCTTTACCCCCACAACCCCCACATCTTCAGAGAACAATGTAAACTTTGAAATGGGAACTATAAACTCAAAATGAGAACTCTAGCCAAAAAATCCCCAAAAAATATGAAAAATCAACTCGAAAATGAAAAGTGTTGATGCTGCAATAACACTTTTTTTCTAGGGTAAATTTTCAACATGTTTTAAAAATGACAGTGAAAACCAATTTTTTGTGCAGAAATTGTGCAAAAAACACCTTGAAAATGAAAAGTGTTGATGTGTTGATGTTGAAATAACATCTCTTTTTTTTAGGATAAATTATCAACTTTTTGAAAAAATGGAGTAAAAGCTTTTATCATGACTCTGAAAAACATTAAAATTTCAAAA
>APFE031460757.1:13423-25888 GCA_000404065.3 Pinus taeda
ATGAAAAATAAGGGGAAAAAACAAAATCCCCTCCCCATCCCTCCAAAACCCTAAAATAGGCAAACTTTACATATTTAGTGTATAATATTTTGGAATTATATTGATGTGTATGTGTGATTTGTGTAGTTTATTAGATCAATTCATAGGTTGGTTTTGGTCCTTGATCAACTTGATGATTCATCCTCAACTAATTCTAGTTATGATAACTTTGGTTGTAATTGATTGGGAATTTTCTTTCAAATATAATTCTAGATGGAAATATACTTTGGAGCTTATTTCCCTTTAGAGTGTTCCTGTTTGGGCTTCTAGAAAGGGAAATATATAAAAAGTTGATCTTGATCTTGGCATGCAAAGCATGCATTGGGAAGATTTGGATATCATACCTTCTATTGATGAAGGTCATTTATGGTGAACACTGAAATGAATGGGAAACCTTATTTTTTTAATATACCTCCACACAAACACATGGATTAGTTCTAAAATAATTTGGTCACCATTTGGGATCAAATATTTACCGAAGTGTTAGGAAAAAAATCCATAAATGGTTGGAGATTAGCATGAAGCCTATGAATTTAAATTTGTAATGGGTAGTGTACTTTAGACCTATGCTTGAGGATAAAGTAATACCTACATCAATGCACATAAGTTAGTTATCCCACAATGTGGCACATTTCGTGCAATTGCATCAAAGTTAAACAATAGACAAAAGTACTTGGAACTAAGACCCTAATAGGAGTCGAGGAAGATATTTTGGCTTCCCAGTTTGAAATAAATCATTATTTAATCACCTCCTCATCCTACATTTTTCTAAGGAAGAATACAATCACCCCTATGTGTTCCATATTCCATCTTCCTTAGGCATACTCTATTATTGTTCAAGAATAAGTTGAAGTGAAATGTGCAGTTACAAAAAGGTGTACCATTCACAACATGGTGCACTTCTGGAGGTTTAGCTATAGCATTTTTGGGTGTCAAGGATGGAATTTAACAACATTGGGCTATTAGAGTTTCTTAGGTTCACAAGCCACTTGCAAACCATGATCCATCTGCATGTAGTGTTGCCTTCACTTCTATACCCTCAAATTCCTACCATTGGCCCTTAGAGTTGATGTGCAAAAAATCCTTAGACTAGATGCCTTCATGCTAAGCCTACTCAAGGAAATCAATATCTGGAGCATGATCTACAAAGAAAATATCTTGTGTAAATTTGAGTTCCATTTGAGTTCCATTATCTAAGGATTTTTTTAGATGGATATGAGTGTTTGAGGTTGTGATGAAATAGATATGACATTGATAGAGTTCGTGGCCTCTCCTACTATTAGAATTTATCTAAGATAGGGTATTAAAGCTTGGATAAGGAACCATGAGGTAATTTTAAACCAACAAATGGAGGGATCTTTATAATCAAGAACCAGTTTGCATGCATTTCTACAAATATGACATTGAGAGACCTGATCACACATTTCTTTGAATAATCAAAAACTAAATACAAATACTCTTGAATTGGGATGTGCTTGCTAGAAGAAACATGTCTTCAATAGATTTTCATCTCATACAAATGGTTTAGGTGGCATGGCCCCGATCAAACACTAGCTCATCATATTTTGGTGATCATGGTGGAGGTTCATGATGTGTATTGAGATCGCTCTTCCCCTTACTTTGCATTGTTATATGAAGAGGGATACAATTTATTCAGTGTCAATGTTTGTATTTTTTTAGCTCAACATACAATCCCTCATTGATGATAGTGGCACCTTTGAATTGAAACTAGCAACCATTTTTATAGAAATGAGGAAATCCAATAGCATTTCCTCTACTAGATAAGTCAACAATTGAACATGATTTTTATGCTTTTCTTGATCCACAACTTAGTTCTCTAAGGAATACCCAATATCTACTGCCTAGAAAATTCCAAGTTAATACCTAGGATCAATACCACCTACAAAGTTACTAACACATCTTTCCATGATGAAGTACTTACTAAATGATGTTTTAGTCATCTTCTTCCTCATGTACCTATACATTTGACCTTTGTGTTTTGTAGGACATTTTGGAGTCCTAAAAATTATACATCATCTCCATATTTTAACACTCTTCAACTATGCCAGATGATCATTCTGGAAGACCGAGTATAACTGGTTTATTGAGTATCTTGGATGAAGTATTCACAGCTCTTCCGAAATGATGTATAGGCTAAAAAAAATTTAGCTTAAGAAGGGAAGATTTGTGGATATTATATTGAAATCAAGGACTATTTCTCTTATGTTGGTAGAAAATGATGAGGCCCTGTGCTAGTAGTCAAAGTGTTTTTAAATTTTTGGTTTTGTCTTCTAGTACACATAAAATGATAGTATTTCATCTTTTGCATACCCATGTGGATTTGTATCTCCCATTCCATGGGTTTGTAACTTTCATCATGTTTTGTCTTTTATCGGTTCTTAACTGTTAGGTAGAATTAGAATAGTTTCTCCAAGACAATGGGTGACCATGAGATGTATTTTATATGTAAATGGCATCCCTTCTCATTGTCCCTTTAAATTTTTAGTAGTGGAATTCTAAGGCCATTTTTCTTGGAGAAAGACCTCTCTTTTTGTTTCTAGATCTCTTCTTTTTCCCATCATGTTTCTTCCAACTAGGCCATATGAAAAAAGAAAACACTTGTATTTTATGAGCATATTTTGTGTTTCTATTTTTTCATTTGTGTTCTCTATTTCAACTTTTCTCACCTTTTTGTATTTATGGCCATAGTAATTTTTCTTGTATAATCTAAGAATTTTAAGCCAATAATGTTGGTGACTGGAGACAAATTAACATGAGGGAATATCTATATTTTAGAGATAATTTACAATACACATAGAATGGTGCATGAGGTAGGATTTACATGAATGTGATTATGATCCAAATATCACTCTTGGAGAATATAAATTGAGTAGAACTTTAGCACTTAATTGCTTTTGAAAATGTAGTTGGATGAGGATGACACTAAATTGATAAACAAACAAGTATATTCTAGCAAGTGAAGTCTTATGTTCTTAACAGTGCAAAGGTCATCATTATAAATGTACCTTTGTTATTTTTAGTGAGTTTAGTATCTCTTCTTAAACTCTCCTAGTAACCTTCCACAGGGCAAAAAAACCACATCCGAGTTGGTCTTTAAGATAAATGTTCAAGGGGTCGAGTATTGGTCTATCAAGAGTCCAAAATCCTAGTAAAAAGGAATCCCAATCATAGGCTTGTAATCTGTTTTCAAAGGAAGGAAAAAATATCTTGCAAGGTGCCAAATACAACTTTTCAAATGATCCAAGCAATCACATAAAGTTTTCCCAACAGAAAATACCAAATACACTTCTCATCTTCCTCCTTTAATTAGCCTCTTGGTTCACGAGTTATGAACACATTACCTTAGATCAAACTCTTTTATGCTTTCATTAACCGAGTGGAGGAGTGAAAATGGAGAACCATGACTTCTCTTTATACTTATTCGGCCTAATTATGATCTGATGTGTCCTTTGGGAGAGACGACTTGTGTAGGTTGACCTGAAAGTTTCTGAGTAAGTTTTTAGGGAATTCAACAGGGATAAGTAACCATGATTTTTCCCAACAATTCAAGGTGCGGGGGCATAGTAATTTCAAGGGTAATTGCATGTATGTTTAAGGAGGAAATCCATATTTAAAGAATAAAACTTTTTATTACCATTTCCATTGAAGAGATATTAACATCAATAGTAATTTCAAGGGTATTTTATTGCATGTATGTTTATTTCCACTTTCATTGAAGAGACCGTAACATCAACATCTGAGAAAGTGTTTTCATGCCAATTCTGTTTTTTCGTTGATACAGGACTAGTTAGAGTGTTAGGGAAAGACTGTAAACCATTTCCATGATAGTTCAGTTTATTCATTTATACAGGACTAGTTAGAGTGGTAGGGATAGACTGTAAAACATTTCCATGATAGTTTAGTTAATTGAAAATTCATTGATACAAGACTGGTTAGGGACATAGTGTTACCAATAAATAATTGATCCACAAACATGATGACATCTCAACACCACTAAGGTATTCCTTCTCTAGAACTTAGTTCTCCTACAACTGAAGTGCTTCCTTTGAGAGAGTATTTGTTTTCTTATTAAGTTCTCTGAACACATGAGAGATTATTATCATCTGGAACTTCGTAGAGAGCTCTTGCAGCTGAGAAGATAAGACATATAAGGAATTATTCTGAATTTGAACCTATGCATTCATCTAATTAATTTCTAGTGATGAGTCACCAAAGACCTATAGATGACCAATTCCCTTGTCAAAGCTAGACATTAATAAGGAAAACAAAGCCTTTATTTTCCCCAACTTATTTTTAACTTTGTCCATGTTTTCCTTAGTCTGGAAATTGCGCGTGTCAAAGAAATAAAGCAAAAATGCATGACTACAAATCTTATGACGGTGTTGGCAATAAATTCTGCATGTAGTAAAATTTGTGTTTGTGTTTCAGTTGTATTACTTTTAAGTTATCAAATTGTAGTGTTATCAAATGATAGTAGATACATGTGTTGATGGTAATTATTGAAATTGTAAGATATTCAACTATAAAAGTTTATAACCATTGTTATAAGGACTGTGTTCATTTAGTTTCATTTGTGTTATTGTTTTACATGAGATAGATGCATGAAAAATACAAGTTCAGGGAAAAATCCAAAAATGAAAATCATTATTTTCCAAACTATCAATTAAATTTTTCTAGGATCTAAACAAGAAGATATATTCAATTTAAAGTGTGCCAACAGGATTCATCATTCTTTCATTGAATAATTATATTTTTTTTGAATTTGTCATTTGTTCTTTTACAATGTGGTACTGACCTTGTTTCATGTGAAAGGGTTTTTATTCATGGATTATGACAATGCTAGTAAGATGTAGGGCTTTTGTACCCCAGATAATTTTTTCAAGATACATGTCTTGTGTAGAAAAAAATAAGCATTCAATTATTACCTCCTAAACTAAAGCATTGTTTCTTTTATTAGGTGCCAACAATGCATGTCAAGTTATTGCAAGGTTATGAGTGGTTTCTCCTAACTCTCAAAAGGTTGTTGCATCAACTACACATCAATTGTGTCTTATGGTAAAGAAGCTCTCTTTCATGTCTAAGTTGTGTTGTCCTTTATTTCACACCCCTATGTTAAAATGAAGAAATAATCCCTTTGCTAGTTGAAGTACTTGTGGGATGACATAGTTATTGTTAAAACAAAGAAATATTAAAACCCTGGAATTCTATTTTCCAATTTATCAAACACTAGCTCTTTTAATCCAACATTAGATAGGACAAAACCCATTAACACAATATGTTATTATTGTTGACTTTTCTTTAATGTAATATTAAATTTTATGCACTCTATAGTAGTTAGAAAATTTTGTGTCATTTGAATGTTTGGTGTCACTTGTTAATAGTGTTTTTCAACCTGTTCTTCGTGAGGTCAAATTTTAACCACTTAAGGATTGTGAAATTCTGAGAGAACTTAGAATAAAGTTAAGCTCAAAGGTCAGACCACATCTGTTAACAGATATTTCCACACTGGTCCAACAATGAATCACAAGAGAACCATTTTTGGTATAAACACAAGCTTGTCTTGCATTTATGTAATCTAGATCTTGTATCCTTAATATTTCCTACTTAGAGGAGAGCCCTCGAAGAGATTACTTTTTGAATAAGGTAAGTTGTCATTCTTGAATATTTCTCAAATTTTGAAAACTGTAAGCGAAATTTTTCATCAATTAACATTATCATTTGGCAACACCTTTCAAATTTATTCTTCACTGCTTCTTATTACACCCAATATATGGTGCATGGTAACTAGTGTAGATTACACATTATGATGAATCTCTATTATACAATTATGCACAAGGTTCACCTTGCATAGAGCTATTTAAATTAGCACCATATTGTGAGTCTTGGTTCATCTAAAGACTATTGAAAGACGTTTGAAATGGTATAATGCCTTTATGAATAAATACACAAGACACTTTGACAACACCCAGATGGTATGAGAATAAATCTATTGATTGATAATTTCCATTAATATTCCTTTTTTACTAAGGAAAATATCATGGGAAAACTCAAGGTATGTTTTCCCAAATCATGGATGGAATCCGTAGTAAAATTGTTGAACACTAGTGAACCTCACCTAGGGGCATTTGCAGTGGACTCTTGCTGGCATGCAACTTGCCAAATGTCACGAAAAATTGGTATCGAATGATTGATCTAACCCCTTGGGCTAATTCCATGGTACTTTATGACAAGTTAGAACATATCCTTAAAATGGTTACCTTCATGATGTTATGGACTAACTTTCCTTTCTTCTTGTAAACATGACTTTATATATGTACTGGAGAGGGAGAATTAGCATGAAATGTAATACAGATGCACCTTCTGAAGATCTAGGGATGATTGATGAATTATCCTTACCATTTGGCTATCATAAGTGAGTTTGTAGGATATAAGCATCAAAAAGCCTCAATGCAACTAAAATACACATAGCCTTTTCCATTTGACATCCATTTCCATGCCTCTTATCCCACATTAAAAAAATGTCTCATTCTTTGAATGATTTCATCTGAGACTTATTATCAAAATGCTTCTTAAATTTAACTCGAGTATCTATGGGTTTTTTTAAATCCTTCCTTACTTTCTCATCGAATTCAACCAGTTGTTTTATCCTTGCCTTCTCTACCTCTTGATATGAAGTGAATTGTTGTAGCAATTTGTATAGAGGAAATATTCAAATTGATGGGTAGGGTCATCTTCATTTTTCAGACTAGCTCAAAAGGATTTTTACTTTTAGTTTTTTTCTTGGTGGTGCAATCTTCCCAAAGGGAAAACTTAGGTTTGTTGTCCCAACATTCCTGATTGTCTCTAAGGGTCTTTTTACAATCTTACACATGTTCTTGTTGCTGCATTTGGCTAATTTATTCCCTTGGGACTAATACTTTTATGAGAGATAATTTTCCATAATTCAAACAAAACCTCACCAATTCAATGGATATGAATGCTTTGGAATTGTTTGTAGTGATTTTAGCAGGAAACCCAAGTCTTGTGATGATCTTTTCTTTTATGGGTAAATTATCATTTTGTTGGTTGCTTCTTTATAGGGGTTTGTTCAACTTGCCTAGAAAAATAATTAGTGGCAGTGATGATCCATTTACACTCGCTACTTGAATTCTCAGGGAATTTATCAATAAATTCCAACCCCCATTGTTAGAAAGGTGCTTCAACCAACATAGGCTACAACAACAAGGTTTCCACCTTTTGTTTTCTTGTAATTTGTCCACAATACTAACGTGATCACACAAATATATGCATATCAAAAAATTTAGTAGGTGAATAGTAACATGCTCTCAAAATTTGTACAGAGTCATCTTTGCTAAATAGTGTACAACATAGAATCGATTGTGCATTTTTGTCTCTTTTTATACTTCTAGAAGATACATACATGTGAGGATTAGACCATCTATATTCTTCCATCCTAATCCTATATGCATTAGGAAATATTTTACTGCAGCTAACCTTAAAGATCTTTGTCTGTCACTAGGAAAGTGACTAGGGCTTGATAAATTATGCAAAAGAGAAAATATAAGAGCATATTTAGGACTTATCGAGATTGTTGCTGAATACATTTCCTCTCCTTAATTTCTTTAACATCCTCCTTGGTTTCTTTAGTGTATTTGACCTCTTGAACTTTGTTCAACATGGCTGGAATGGGTTAGGTACTTTTAGCATTTTTTCTATGAACCTCTTGATGAAGTTGACTTTACCAAGGAATGATTGAATTTCCATCTTATTGGGTGGCAAGGTTAGATGTTGAGTACCTTCCACCCTTGTTGGATAACTACTCACATCACTTGTGGGTTCAGTATGATGCAATAATTTTATTTAATTCAGAACAAAAACTGATTCCTTTGGATTAAGTGAGATCACAAAATATCTACATCTTTTATAACACCTACTTGAGATGCCAGACAAGTGCATTCCTATATTTAGAGAAAATGGCCAAGTTTATTGATCAATGACAACAATCTTGCTGATGGTGTCCTTCAATTCATAATCCATACATCTTTGAAATGTAGAACTGATGTTCACTAGTATGAATGTCATCCTCAAGTGCATGAAGGTTTTCTGTGGTGTAGTGAAAGGAGACATATGTTGAATTTCCCGTTCTACCAAAACCTAATTATATCCTCAAAATGAATCCAAGGTAGACATGACAGTTTCCCAATGAATTTTGTAGCAAATGGTGCTTGTTTGGCAATGGATAGTTGTGTTTGAGATACAATTGATTTAAATTTCTGAAGTCAACACACACATCTAATTTCACCATTATTTTTTTTTGGCCCAAATTATTACCCATGACGAACATCTTGTAGGAATACTTATCTTAGCCTCTAACTTACTTTATAGTTCACTTTATATAATTGGATCTAGCTTCTTATTTGTAGGCCTATGTTTTTGTCTGAAAGGCTTAGCTCTCTCCTTCACTGGAATATCATGTTTATGATGTCCTCACACCCCTTTGATAGCTCAAGTACTTGTCGGAGACATAGTTTTCATTGAGAGGTAGAAAGTGCTTTTCTTGTATCCATTTAATTGCATCTTTGGATACTCGTTCTTGACGTGGATTTGGAAGTGTTTGAATGCCCCTTGGATATTTTGTTGGTGTAATGGATATTAGTCAAACTTTGTGCTGACAATTTTAACATCTGTATAGTGGTTACATTTCATGATCATTGTTATTGATCATTGTATTTTGACATCTTGAATTAATTAATAATGAGAAGCAACCCCAATTAGTTTTCTCAGGCATGTAGCTCATTATTCATAAATTCATCATATAAAATGATTATCTTTCAATTAGTCTTTTAGAGGCATATTTTTATCCTATCACAACATATTTACATGATTCACAAGGTGAGAAATCAACCTTCGGTGTAATTGTATATTTTAGGTTTGATAATTATAGGTTATTTATAGGTTGTAAATGTCTTCAAAGTTTCACTTCTAATTGAGTCTTCAACTGAACATATAGAGTATCTTATATGTAAAAACAAATCCCTCCACCCACTTTTCATAACTTCCATAACCCTTAGGTAGTTACGTATAACTTCGATGTTATTTTGCTTATTTAGTAAAATATTTTCCAAGACTTTACAAAGTTTTATAATTTATTGAAATTTGTACAATTTACAATTTATAAAGTTTCAAGGTACAACTTTTTAAAGTCCAATTCTTTAAAGGGTGCTAGCTCAATGGAAGAGCACCTAATTTACAAGTGGGAGGTTGGTGGTTTGATTCCATCATGCCCTGATATTCATATGAAATGGTGATGATCAGTTTTTAGTGACAAAGGCTCTTTTAATCATCACCAATGAGCTTATGCTGACATTTTTCAACCCTCAACAAAATATGAAATGGTGACAGTCAACAAATTCCACTGTATATATGCATCGACAGTGACGACCATGAAAGGTCCATTGCAATAAATCCTTGTTTCTCATATGAAATGGTAACGGTCACTATTCATCATTATAATCATTATTCGTGACATACCTTGAATGTCACCACAACAATGATATTTTTGGTGACACCACCTTTGGTGATGTTCAGTTATTTTGTGGCAGAGGCTAAGGTCTATCATCATTTCTCATATGAAATGGTGACGATCGTATCTGTAAATATAAATCATTATTGGTGATAGATTTTGAATGTCACCACAACAACAATACTTTTGGCAATGCCACCTTTGGTGAAATTAAGTTTTTGGTGATTTAGGGTCTTTTTACCATCACCAATGAGCTTATGGTGAAAATTTTCGACCCTAACCAATGACCTTTTTTGTTGTAGTGGAAGAACCCCCTTGGGTACAAAAATATGTCCATCGTATGCCTCTAGAGTGGTATTATACGTGGCGAGTGTCAGATAGCCAAGGGCATTCCAGCAAGATGCTGACAGTAGGCAAGTGGAAGAGCCTTCATCCACTAAGGTGCAATGAATATTATTGTGAAAGACACACATGGTAATATAGAATGTGATATGGTGGGAAAGTCAAATGGTATCCTTGTCAACATTAACTGTGATGAGGTTCGACACTGAGGGGTCCACTCCACTGATATCATATAATAAGGCCTTACACTGTTGAGGACATCTTTGCAAAACCTCAAGAGAAGGCATGTTATAGGGAGCCTGTGAAAGATCTTCAACAATACTATATTGCTTAGAAAATTGGGTAGAGGATTTGTGTGTTGTGTTATGGATGAAACCCATAGGTGGGTAGGAAACAGGTTCCAAATGATTATCTAACATGAGAGGTATAGTGGAATGAGGTGGAGCAGGTGAGTCCTTAGGAGAAGAACTCAACTCGGGAACATCAGAAGATTTAGCTCACCTGGTAACATTGGCATTCCCTTGACACGTAAGGATAGAAGAGCTATTTCAATGATTAAAATATGTCCCCTCGTTGTCCCCTTGCGTGGGTGGAGGTGATTGTGCAATCATTTTTGTTTCTTTTTTGGAGGGAATAGATGAGTTAGAACAACATGTTGTTGAGTAGCTAGTGGTGGAGAAAGAAGCCTATGAACTTCATCCATTCGAGGTCACTCGTGAGTTAGATGTTCATCTTGAAATTTTTTTATAAGGGAATTTAATCTTTTGATGACATTTAGTTGCTCCCCATCCCTAATTTTGTGGGCTTGGTTGAGATTCATGATCAAGTTGGTTTTTTATTTATTTTTCTTATTATTTTTAACACCAGTTTTCTATTTGTTCTTAGGTGTTTTGGACTTCACTGTAAGAACATTGGTGGAATCTTAGAAGAAAGTGATTTTGTAGAGACAAACACACTTACTAAGGCTTGCAATGTAATGATCAATTTCCCAAGTTGGGTGGCAAGTTGGCTCATAGAATTGAAAACGAGCCCAATCACACCATCAACATGCATGCTAGGAGTAGGTTTGGGTGGTCAATGGAAGTCCTAGGAGCATTGGGAAGTACTTCATAAGGCATACCCAACTATGAATAAATTAAGTCTAGTTGATGGGAAGCTAAGATAGTTTTCTCCTTAATGACATATCTAAACATAGACACATATTTGGCAATCTGAGGTCTTAAGGATCGAATGAACCATTTGCGTAATATCTCATTAAGAAGCTTGGTTCTAACCAACATCTTGTGATGGCACCACTTTTGAATATGATCAGAAATCAAGGTGGCGTTGTCTTATTTGAAGTTAGACAAGAGGCCGGAATCGATATCATACCTTGTAAGCAACTAAAAGTGTGTCAAAAAGGTTTGAGCTAAAGATGAAAAGTTACTATAGGATGTTGTGTCTAGTTCAATATACCATTTAGCAACATCCGCATTTAAAGTGCGTTGGAAAAAACACAATTTAATTACATCATCCACTAAAGAGTTTGATGAACACCACAAGTGATATGTGGTGATTTGAGTGGATGGATTCTCTCGAGGTTTTCCTTCAAATTTGGGGATATCAGAGGGTAATTTTGTGGGCATAGGCTAGGGTTCATGTCTAATGGGGTTGTTTGTCAACTTGACCAAATTTGGTAAATCAAGAGATGATAAAAATGGACTGTGAAGTTGACTAAATGGGTCATAGGCAAGAGAATTACTCTTGATAGAAACCAGTACAATACTAAAATGAGGGGTGAATCAGTATTGTAGGAATTTCTACGAATTGAAAAAATTATTTTACTTTGTGCAAGAATATTGGGACACCATTAAATACTTCAACAATTAATTTAAATAATCATAACAAGAATCAATATCTGCAATATCAATGGAACACACAAAGAACAAGTAAATTTTCAAAATTTCTCTTCAATTCATTCATAGGGAAAGATACAACTTCTTATTAAAATTCTCTGGCTACAACCATCAAGAAACTACAACTCCCTGATTTATCAGCTACAACTGAATGGAGCTACAACCCCAATTGTTTACTAGCAACCACTAGAAGGAGCACCAACTTCTAATCTATAAGCTACAACATTATAGACACTCAATGGTTGGTCTTTAATCCATTTCCATACTAGAGCAATAAATGCCATCTTTTCTTTTACAATAAAACAATTTCTCCTTGATCACCAATACCTATAGTAATCTCTGATTATTGTTAACATGAACAACACCTCACTCACAATTTTTTTTTCTCAAAAAAGAAAAACCTTTATCTCAATCACACACACTCTACAATATTATTTTTCTGATCCAAAATGGATCTAGAATAGACTTCTAAGTCTAAAATGTTCCTCACAAAGGAAAATGAAAGTCAAGGGCTTGATCCAGATTTAAACAGGAACACAAAAAATTACAGAGATAACCATAAACACAAAGATGCAGTGGAAATAATACTTCATTTCATTAATGTAAAATACTAAGATATGCTTACAAATAGAAAATGGAAATAAA
>APFE031460759.1:8246-30415 GCA_000404065.3 Pinus taeda
AGCTAATCATGTATGCCAGGTCTACACCCAGTTGATTGAGGTAGCCATCAAAAATGGGAGGGTGCAGCACTGTGTCAGAGTTTGTAATGAATAGTTGATTTAGCTTCAAAATCTGTGCATGTGTTAATATCTTGGCTCCTTGGTTGATCAAGTCCCTTAGGGACAAGGGGACCAATTTCTTTTGGGTCTTGAACTGCAGCATTTCCCTGATGGCCTCAGGGGTCATGTAGAATACTACTGCACCTGTAGGGTCAAGCACAACCCTCTGCATGGGGTCATAGTAGACAGCACATAGGTGAATCAGGTCAGGGAACTGGTTGACCTGAGGGAGCTTGAAAATTGGGAGGGAGGACTCCCAAATACCTAGAATGTCTGTTCCATCCTTATGCTTGGCTTTGAGCTCGTTTAATAAATGAATGTGGAACTTGCATTTTGATAAGGAGTCCTCAGAGATTTGGTAGTCTAGGTCTGCCAAATATTGCCACTCCAGCTCTCTCTGGGGGGCATTTAGGGGAGCAACATTTAGGCCTACTGGCACTGCTGGGGTCTCCATGTTTGTTTGAATACTGCTTGACAGATAAGAAAGGTATTTCTTGAGAAAGGAAGATTTTGAGGAATGCAGGGTAGTAGGGTAGGTCCACAGCAATTGGGATACTGTTTGGCTCTTTGAGGAAGCAATTTACCGTGTTTAGTAGACCCCTCTTGATAATTGAAAGCAGGTTATGGATTCTGTTTCTCGACTGTGCGAACGGAAAAATGGTTTTTACTGAAAATTCAGTCTGAAACAGCTCTACTAGTGAAATTCGACCATCAATTCTTCAAGAGGGCGCTGGGTATGCGTGGTTTATGGTGAATTTTTAAGCTTCTTCTGTGTTCAGGTGTTTTTAGAATTTTCAGAGAAAAACTAGGTTTGCAGGGAGGTTTTACGGACAAATACCTGTTTAATGGATTGCTTGGGTCGGAACAGCAGTTGGGTGCACGCTCTGAAGCTCTATGGTTGGTCTTGAATTGGTTGGCGAATTCTTCATCGTAACGCGCATGCAGAGAGTGCTGAAGTGTTTTTATAAAAAAGTGCAAAAAACACGTAAATTTGGCAAAATACAGCTTTTTTGGCTTATTAGCGCGATTTTTTTAAATGATGTCAGCAAGTGGGTCCGGGTTGGATGATGTCAGCAGGACGTCATCAGGTGACGTGGTGGCCTAAGACTGGTCCACAGGGGCGGTGAGGTGGCGGCCAGGTGGACGAATGGCGGACAGAGCGCGGGGTCGTGGCGCTGACATAAGCGACAAAAGGGTGCTGACACAGGTGGACAGATGGCATCATATCGGGCCCCCTCCTATACGGCAAGGAATCTGTCAGAGGGGGCTCCGATGGAACATGGGGGCGACGCGTGGATTCGCGTGACATCATCGTCTGACAGATATCGGATGATATCTATCGGACGTCGGGGCCCCTCCGAAATCCACGACGACCGTTGGATTTAAAGAGCGAGATCTGACGGCTATCGGGAAGGGGATATGCACGGAAGATATGGTCAACGGGCGGCTTATAATAATAATATTTATTGGTAATTGCGCTTGGCGGGATCCTTCGGGTTTTCAACAAATTTCAATAGTTTTTCAATGTTTTCTTTTGTAAAATCAAATATACCCGACAACTTTAAAAAAAGGAAAAATAAAGGTTTTTATGAAATTTTCCGCATAAAACGTATGAAGGCTAAAAACTTAGGATGGGCAGGGTTTAATAAAATTTCATGAAAAAGGCGCATAATGGCTCCCGACCTTAGGATAAGGCGGGGAAAGTGGATTTCATCATATTTTTGCCTTTTAGTGGGTATAATGGTGCCAAAAAAAAGGGGTTTTTCAAGGGTTTTTAGGCAAAATGGAGAGTTGGCTATGTAGGTAGGCTCTGCTAGAGAAAAGGGGTTAGGCTTGGGTTCTTGAGCTTAACCAGGTGTTAATCCAATGCCCTAGTAGTGAAAACATATGGTTATAATGCCAAGGAGGGGATATTTATACATTGTTTAGGGTTTATACACCATGGTGTTTATAATAGTAGGGAAAGTGAAGCATAGGGAGCTAGATAATAGAGTTAGAGGTTAATATGGGGGGAGAAAGGTGAATGAGGAGTAATACTACTAAGTTTTCTTGGAAACAACTTAGTTTAAATAGTAGATCAAAATGAAAAGATTTTTGCACAAGAAAAGTGGCTTTTGAAGGCATAAGAACCCACATAAAACCTTGAATCTCTCTTATGAACACATCTTGTGAAGGGATGTTAGTAACGAGTGGTAAACAAAGGGAAAAAGGGAAGTTAGACATGCTCCACTGTGTTGTTTTCCTTGTACTTGGTTAGCAAAGTTCAGCTTGGAAGGAACACTACTTCTGCAACCCCATCTACCTGCCCCCACTAATTTGCCTAGCATTTTTTTGTTTCTTCTTGGAGGGTGCACTTGGACTTGCAAACCCCTTATGTGCCTTTTCTTTTCCATTGGATTTTTTGCTTTCATTTCCTATCTAGCACTACCCTTATTTCTTCCAAGGCCTCAGATTAAGCAGTTGGGAACCTTAGTTTCTCTGCCTAACTACTGATCTGCCAAGATTAAACAATTTGGACAGATTTCTTTCTCTATTCTACAACAAAAATTGAAAACATGGCATGATCCAGATTGGACTGTTGGATCATCCATCAAACTTTAATAGGCATGAAGGCATGTACACACCTTGTCTTTCCTTGCAAATATGGAATCTTTGTAGCAGCAAAGCAGAGCATATTTGGCACTTGAATTTGCCAATCATGAAAAATGAAACCTATTGGTATAGGTATCCAACATGTTCAATGGAAGTAAACCTAATTCGACCTCTTTGTGGTGTCTCTTGACCTATTTTTAGTCAACCATCCTTGGTTGTAAGCGTCATGTTCATTATCACATCAGTTTTATTGGTCCTTTTCTCATGCCAGTTTTATAAGGTCTCCATTGACTTCTTGCTGGTAGGTCTTGTCCTTATCGACTACGACAAATTGCTCTGAGGGTAGATCTAGAGCCGCACGCTAACCCTAATTTCATTTTTGATAGGTCACCTTATGCTCAAAATCGATCACTATCATGGATCTTTGACTGGGTGGTTTCCCTTGTGTTCAACATCACATTTCATTATCACACATTGGGATTTGTGCAGTGCCTTGGTTTCCATTTGACCCTATTGGTGGATTCCTCGCCTCTGTGAGAAATTTCATTATTGGTTGGTTTAGAGGGTTTCTATCATGTGCTAGCTACATATTGTGTACGCCGGAAATGTGCTTCGGTTGGGTTACTACATCTTTGTTCATCTGATTCCTTCCACATTATTGGCCTACGAGTTACACTCATGCTAGATTGATGAAGGATGCCTAAATGCCTTCCTTCTAGTAGATTGTTTCCCATCGACTTCAGCTCATTGCTCTAGGAAAGGAATCTAGAGTCCATTTTGCAGTACCTTAGGGTTTTCAGTCATCAGTGGAAAATTCCTTCACTATCGACAATGGGAAAACATCATTGTCTCCTGATTGATAGATTCTTTCAAGTGTTCAACTACAACTCATTTATTCGCACTTGTTAGATTGTATTGGGTACCTTAACTTTCATCATCATTATTAGTGAGTAGTATCGTGTTTGTTAATGGTATACGTCAATAACTGGTAATCAAACAATTTCTCACATGGTCAACTTCAGATCCTTCATTCCCATTATGTAGAAATGTACAATGACAGTAGGTGAAGACCTCGAGTTTACATCAGCATGTCCTGGTTCACTTGTCAGTTGCTCATGTTTCTACTAGTTGACACCATCCACATTATATGTTGCAGTTCCTTACAATGACATCTTATATGCTAGCACCCAAGTTATGGTGTAGTACCATTTATTCCATCACGTTCACTTGGTACTATTTGGATCAGTTTCTTGGCTTCAGTGATTAGCTTCATACTTCAGCATCATTGATCGGCTCTTTATATGTGATATTCAGACATGTACTTTCTTGATTATGATCAGATGCTCCATTATGTATTTCCAGTTCCTATATACTTGTATGCATATTGGATCCACTTTTGTACTTGAAATGCGGACATGCTTTACTATTTCTGAGCATGGGTATGCCTGCCTCAAATAGTAGTTTCTTTCTGATCTCTTTCGATGGCTTGGCAGGCTGAATTTTCGTGAACTTCTCCTTGGTCTTGGCATGATTCCTTCCATACACTTAATACATTTCGGCCATCATGTACCCCTTTTGACCTCATATATTAGGGGGCATCTGTTATAGCACCATTTACCACTCTTGGTAAATCTGATGCTCTGATTATGGCCTAGGGCAACCCTTCCTTCCAGAATTGGTCCAAAATCTAAAAAACGTCGTTTTATTCCCTATACACTACTTTTCTCTATTATGAAAGCATGTACACACAGTTCAACATTTATCCAACACACGTACATATGTTAAAACACTTAAAAAAATTAAATTTCCTTATTTTCGAGTGGCGTTCACAGTTTTTACCTATTACTCACCTCCTATTACCCATGGCCCAACTGTTTCCCAACTGAAAAAACTAATTTGGAGAGGTATAAATAAACCTCCATGGGAAGGCATTAAGGGAGAAATGATGATATATTGATAATATAGTGAGATTATCCCTGATCAAGTCTGAAGAATCCCTATGCCTCCTGCACTCCCCAAAGTTTCAGGAAACCCTTGTTTCCTTGATTATAGATATCCCCCATCTTGCTTGAGATATCCTTGCATTGGTGATGGAGGAAGATTGTTGAAGGTTGGGAAAGGATGGATCCGGAGGACGGTTCCACTTGGAGCTGAAGAAGGACTCAAGTCATATTTCTCCACCTTATTTACAACTTACTTCAATAAAAGGAATGTTGTTCTATTTCTGATATGAAATGCGTTTATGCATCAAAATTATGTTGTAATTCATTTATGAATCTTATATTGATGTATAATTAGTCATTCATTTATATTATTTAAAGTTAACATCATGTATATGGTTTATGTTTCTACTATCGTGTATGTTCCATTTGAATAATTTTCATGTTTCAAGAATCGGGAGAAGCTGAGGGTTTGCACCCTGCCGGATCTACCCAAACGAAGGACATCTAGGTAAGGACACTCCTACACAATTTAGTAGAATAAGGATTTTTGATGATTGTTTGAGCATTACTTGTTGAGGTTTTCCCTCTTCTTTGTTGGGGTTCTCAACCCAAAGCCCTGGGGTGGTTTCTCCCGTAATAGTTGTGAATGAAATTCCAAGTGTCAATATTTGAATATTAAGAATAAGGATGTAATGTAATGATTCATTTTATAAAGAATATGAAGAGTCATGAGGGTAGTCCAAAGGTCACAAAGAGGATTTGAAGAGTCACCCCCTCTTGTTATAAATAGAAACTCATAACTTATGTAAAGGGCTTCTAGGAGCCAAGCTTTTGGCTAGGATTATGATTAGGAAGATATTGGGAGTTTTGTGAGAGCTTTGGCTTCTTGTAGGATAGAGGGAGTTTAATTCTTTGGAGGAGAATGTGTTTCTCACTTTAACTTTCCGCTATTGGGTCTAGTGGTTCATCAATGGTGTATGTATGATTGGAACTTTCACTTTCGATAAATCTTAGAGCTGACACTCTTTCATGCATATGTTGTTAATATAGTAGGATTGTTCTTGTTGTATATGTAATGTATGTTATTTAAGTTACGCTCATGCTTATGAACTATTCCATTTGCATTTATTGTATTAATTTATCACCTTAACTTGTGGATTATTTTGCATGTTAGCTTTTGATGTCATTATGCTTTTGTGTGTTCCTTTTAATATGTGTACGATTACATGCTTCTAAGGGGCTCACTCTCTTTTCCCTTTGTGTGTTGGAACTGTTCATGCATCACACTTTACTATCCATAGGGTCACGCACTTGTTCTCACCAAAGACATTGTGCACACTCTATGCGTATTTGCAATCAAGGTAGATCATTAACACCCCACTTCTAGGTCTTCTACTCCAAATGGTGTGAGGTGTAGTTGGGACTTGATATCGGGGAAATCCCATGAATTTTGGCAGGTCCAACATCGTCAACACTAATATAAGATATTCCAAATTAGAAGGCTAAAATATGTAAAAATAAACCTTGATGGAATGGAAATTATTGCAGATTTTGAAGTTATTAAAATAGTGGATCAGATAGAACAATATATAGCCCTACTAGGTGTTGTTTGGGCATCTGAAAACATGGTTTTCATCAATTTAAAGAAAAGCAAAATGGCCTTCAAATTTGAATCAATCATATTGGTCACCCCTTTGGATCTTACGGAAGGAACAAGATACACAGAGCCTGTAATGGAAGATCGGAATAATGGAAATATTGAGGACTTGTACAATGATACTACTAAGAAAAAATATCAAGGAAGATCCATAACAAGCAGTGGGAGAGATGTAGAGCTAGGAACCCTATATGATTTCACTACACGAAGGGAAGACCATGTTAACTCTACTGCATATGAATAACTAAGTTGGAGGAGCATCTCATCATATGACGTAGATTTAGAAGATGTACTAGATCTCTAGAAAAATAGTCTACAAGAAGTATCATCCAAAAGATGTGCATGGATAACTACACACACCAGGTGGATTAGCTCAAAGATCTAGGAATTACCAAAATTTGATGTGACAGGGAGCCTCACTGACTTCCTAGAGGAAATAAAAAAAGTACGAGAGAAATCACATTTTCTTTCTCTATATTTCACACTACATGGAACTCTAGCGAGATGGTGGGTGATGCATAAAGAAACACCAAAATCTTTGGGGATTTATATAGTAGCAATGCGGCACAGATTTGAAAAAAAGCTGAGATAACCTCACAACTATGTAAAAAGGCACAAAAGTTCTAGTGTAGCATGTGTTGTGAGGCACGAAGATGTGGGACATTCTAGATGTGGAAGAAAATTTTGGCCGCACAAGTTCATCCACACCATCACGACCATACCAAAAAGTTGGTTTGTGCAACAAGAAAAAATAAGAGTAACAAAAACATGGACAAGGGTTGTTGAAAACTATGGGGCCATTTTTGGACCCGTTGAAGAAGAACCCATCTTGACCATCGTGCTACAACACCTCATGGAAATTACATTCCAGGAAAAACAAAAGACAAGTTCAACTAAAGAATTTATTTTCACACAACACTTAGAGAAATAAAAGCATAGACACATGATACACTTCCTAAATATTGAAGAAGTGTCAAATGAATAAGACTCACATCACTTGAAATTTATAGAGATAGAAGAAAAATCCATGGTAGAAAGAGTCAACATGAGCCCAGGTTCCCCTAATTATAATAAGCCAATAAAGACCAGAAAACATGACATTGGCACATAGGAAAACCACAAAGTGGAAATCATTAGTGATTATTGGTATGAGGAGATCGTGAACCAAGTGAAGGACTTTCTAAAAGAATGCCATGACATTTTCCCTACCACATTTTCTGAAATGAAGGGTGTTGATGCACAAAATAACACCCAAGGGTTGTGAAAGGCTCAAAGGGTAGTAGCTTGGGTCAGCTAAAGACTATTTCCTAGTGTCACTTCGAAAACTAGACTTATCACTTTAGATTCACTAAGGAATCAAGGAGGGTAGCCTTGGATAAGAGAGCTAGAAAGGAGATAAGTGTAGCTTCTAAAGGCCAAGATGGATCAAGGAGGCTTCTCCTTTCCAAGTCTCTTATAATGGTTAAGGAGGGAGACAGGTGCAAAAGAGAAAGTGATAATCAATTATCAAGCCTATAACCTAATGCAAGTGATTCTCTTATATGAACAAGTCTCATAGAGGAATGAGTGAAGAATGATTCAAGGAGTCACTTCACTTGTGAAAGTGAAGGAGGAAGGTTCACAATGGAGTTTCCCTTTTTCTATGTCACTTCTTGGAGAAATGGTTGTGTTTGAAGCTCACCTATAGAATATCTAGGAGATAGAGGAATTGTTCCACCCTAGGCTTACGCTTAGAGGTCAAAACAAGTCAACAACTTGTGGGAGGATAGAAGAACTTGAATTTAGTCTAAGAATAAAGGAAAGGAAGGTGACTTAGAGTTGATCTAGGAAAATCCTAAAGGGTCGATATAGGTCTGCACTAAAATTGTAAGTTGATTGTTCATTGCAACTTCTACAATGTAAACACTTTCCATATAGATGGTTGTTGCAAATTGTTTGTTCTTTACTAACAGTTTGAGAACACATTCAAGGTAGAGTTTTCAAGAGCCAATAGCTCAGGGCCAAAGTCAAAATCAAGATAATCTTTGGGATCTATGAATTGGAATTGGTCGCTTCACAGATTGGGCATGATGTGCCTCTATTCACTAGTAAAACTATGGATTTTAGATGTTGCAACAATTTTAAACTAAATAAATAAAAATTCCTTATGAAATAACCTCTTATTGAAGAATTAGAATGGCGTTGGAATCCATTTGGAATTAGGCTTGAAACCTAATGCAACAATAATCGATTATCCCCTTTGTTCATAAAGAGCATTAATCCAAACAAATGTTTCTTTTGGTCAATTGCATACAAGTTGAAGGTTGAGAATTGGTTACATGAATTACAACCATGCATCATGGGTATGATCCTTTATGTCACTTCAAATCACAAAGGATCCTTGAACTTGACTTGACAAAGTTTTGGTTTTGTAAATGAATTGCATTGACAATTGATTAATGAATTGCATTGGAGACAATCATTGAGTTTTAGAGACATCATTGTATTCTTTTATATTTATTTTCACAATGATCCATGTTGATGAGATAAACAGGCCATATGCCTACTATTTATGGATCATATGTTATCAAAGCAACTAAATGTGTGGCCTTGAAGGAGATGTAGCACCTTGAGGAGAAACTTGAGGGGGAATAAATCTATTTCATCTTACTTTAAAATCTTGAAAGTTGGAAGCCAATAAGGTGTTTCTTCCACCCAACCCGATGCCAATACTTGGGGGATCAAGAAAGAAAATTAAGAAATACAAACATATGTTTTCTCTAAATATGAGAGAAGAAGACTCAATGTCTATCCTTATTTAGAGAAACAACAAGTCCTTAAAGGTTTGGCATCAAGAAGAATTAGAGATGGGGCAACAAAAACATTAGAGGATTGTCTAAAAACTGAAGAGGTGAAGAGTTGGCCACAAGTTTCCCATGGTTTTGAAGGAAATTCTAGAAGTGTTTCAAATGATCCAAAGAATTGCAAAATGAGAGTGAGGACACTTGGGATTGCGTGTATCCCATGCATGTCAACATTAGAGTACATCATGCACAAGTCATCCCTACTATATCTTTGTATAACTCATGTTTCCCTAAACTCATGAAAAACTCTTCTTTTGTTAGAGGGATTTACCATGGATCTTTACCCAACCTTGGAGACACCTTTTTAGGAAAATTTCTCACTAAACCAAGCTAAGTTTATGTGCATACAAATACTAGAAGTGCATCATTACAAAAATGCAAGGATCAATCATTATATCATGTTGTTTCTAGGTGACATTGTATTGAACTCAAAAAAAGTTTCAATACTTCCTAAGATTGCTGCAAATTCCTACAACAACTGAAAAGATAACAATGCTGACAATGTTTACTTAGACCTTTTACTATCAAGTTGGTAGTTAGGAAAAAAGAAGAAACCATTACAATAGAGCATCACAATGAGTTAAGTGAAAGTTTAATGGAAATGATAAAAATATTTTAATCTCATAATAGTAGGGCATATCAAAATAGATGAATTCCACAAAATTAACTTTAGAACAAATATGAAGAGTTAACATCCATGAAATCTCGCTGAGGAAAGAAACATAACTAAGATAATAGACTGATAAACACTACAAAAGGCATCTCTGACATGAAATATTTAATACTTCTACCTTGAAAATCTTAATAATATTAAAAATAAAATGTACACAATATAAGTCTGTTTTCAAAAAAATCCAAGCCTTGGTTCTTCATTTTTCACAACTTTATGGAAATTTACAAACTGAAATCCATAATTTTTGGGTAGTTTTAATTACAAAATACTAAATATATATGTATATCTCATTAATCTATTAAAACTAAAACTAAAAATACATTTACAAAGGAAAAATGATGCATTGATAATTCATGACAACAAAAAGAGGCCCTACATATGTGAAGTCTACTAAAGATGTTGATCGACACAAGTCACTAATAATCTATAAATAATTATGGAGAATCCCGTGTTTCTTGCCTCAAAATCATGCGTTGATGTTGACTAATCCATTCAAAATGGAAATTTTTCTTTGATATATGTTCTTTTATTATTAAGATAGTGCTTGTTGTGTAATAGAAATTCTCCAAAAATATTTTGACAAAATCCATATCATTATCGCCTTCAAAACTGTGTTTCCAGGGAGTATGATTAATGTGTTGACACAATATCTCGGTATATGTGTTATCAAAACCAAAACAGTGAAAGTGTTGTTGAAAAATTTCACAACACTGTTAAAAACATATCAAAAGCTAGTTCTACCAAAACATTTGACAACGCTATCAAAAACAGATAAAAATCAGTGTTGCTAGAACATTTAACAAAGCTATCTTTGGGATACTTATTTAATGTTTTTTGTCATGTCTAACAAAAGGTCCATTTTTCTTATTTCAAACTATTTTTTCCTTTTTCTTTTCTTTGCCTTGGCGCCCCATTTTTCTCTTTTACTCTCTTTCTAGGTATTCTTCTTCTTAGAGGGACTTCAATCTTCCTCCTTGTTGATTATCAAATCCTTCATAGGTATATCATCAATATTAATGACTTTCTCTTTCAAAGATGGGTTTTGCGGCAATTTAGAGTTGAGCCTAAGCTTATTTGTGGGCCTTTTATGAGGTATTCACATCCCATACATCTCAGATAGGGTAACCTATTTCTTCTCTTCCTTTTGTGCTAGTTTGGATGATTGGGTTTGATATTTTAAGTCATCTGCCTCCCTAAGTTTAACCCCTAATCCTCTTTCTTGTTTATTAATACTAGGCTTATCAGTAGGGTAATATTCTAGCACCTCTAGAAACTATTCTTGAGGGGAACCTAAAGTTTTCTTTCTCAATAACCCTCTTACTCCTTCTTACATACACATTTTTTCCATACGAAAAGAAACATGGGCATCTATTTGTTTACCCAGCGAATATTCTCTCCTGCTTTTGGTAAGGACAAAGAAAATTGTTTTCTTCGGAGCTTCAAGGTTTTGGGTAGGGTTCTTGGCCTTTCTCTTTTTTTTACCCTTGATGATTTGAGTTTAGCAATGATTGATTAAAAAAGCCTCCCTAGAATAAGAGACAACTAATATTTTAATCAAAACCTTATGACAAATGCAATGGGGGAAGACTTGGGGTTTGCTCTAATTTTTGCACACATTTTTATAAGATTCTTTAATAAGAAAAATGGAATCTTCATTCTTAATTGACTCGCTAAATGAGCCAAAAAATTGAAGTGGTACATGGCAATCCTATCATACCTACCCTCACACGTAAAATGCATGTACATGAACTTTAGGGTGTCGTTCTAGGTGGCTTTGAGCCATCTTCTCTGCACATTCATCCTTGAATTTTCATTTTATTGCTTATCCTTCAAGAAAACTATGATGTTGATACCCAGAAGGTTTTGGGTTTTAAACCGTCTATCCCCATCAACATGAAAGCCTGCTGATGAGGCTCATCAATAGGTACATCATAAGGGACATAATTCCATCCTCCAACTTTAGAACTATCTCTTTCTCACATTTATTTACAATTTTTAGTATATTATGCTTAGTGAGAGGGGTAAAAGATGTTTTTATATGTCATGTGGCCTAATATCGCTTAAATGCAGGAAATGGAGCATTTTTTAGAAGATTTCATTGTAGGATATAAGAGAAGATAACACAGAGAGATTCTGGGAGGTTGTCCACCTCCTTAACTCCCTTAATCAGCCAAAATCACCACACTCTCTCTCATCAACTCAAGGTCATTGGCAACGAAGTAGGGCGAGGATTGCCGGCCAATGAAATGCAGTTAAGAAGATCAAGATCCTACCTTCTTGAGTTTCGGGAGACAAACATTCATATTTTATAGGGATCTGTTAGTAGCCACCCTCTTGTATAAATAAACATGACAAATATATCATTAAGATTTGAACTTTTCTTTCATCTAGGAAGCTATCAAGCTCAAGCACTTGATACTATTATTTTTTATTAGTTATGTGATGTATTTGACATTGATGTAATGATAATGATAAGTTTCTTATTGATAAATCACTGACTTAGTTCGAGAGGGCTAAGGCTCTTGGGTCTGGCCCCAACCCCAATGGATTATGTCCCTCTTATGTATTGGTATTTCTTCTTAGTTTATAATTCTTATTAGTTTTCTATATTTCATTAGAACATAACCCGTCAAAAATCTTGTGATTTCAACCTGTATCTCATCTCTCTCACAGGAACATGAATGGAAGATTCAACAATCATACCCCAAAAATGCGATGATTATGATTTCTTGGAAGAAGGTATATATTATTCATCTTGGTTTTCATATGTTTATTGTAGATTAGGAGTTGATTTATTAACTAGATCATAGTTTTTGCAATATATTAGATGGTATTTAAATTCAACTCATCTTTTCCACTATTATTTATTTTATTTTGTCAATTATAAAAGAGTATGTGCATGTGATGTTGTAGGGTTGTTTGGATCTGTAGGAAAGGGGCCTTTCAACATATCACTCTTGGACTTATTCACCCTCTTTGATGAATCCCAAATTCTATTCTTGAGCTCATTCCCTTGGGTCACCATGACCAACTCTCCTAGATCATAACAGATCTTTTGAAGATGTTGAGTTTGTCTAGGGTTGTTGGCAACCTTTAATCCATCTATTTGGTCTAGGTGGATATTGGTGGCCACCCACCTATTCCATTTAGACCCCCACCACTGTTTCTTTCAATTTTTCAGTTTCTTTAATTGTAGCACATTTTATTATTTTTGGTAGTTTTTGGGTCTGAAACTTCCAAAGTCATTTTGAGGCTCTAAACAATGTTTTTTGGGGAAAATCACAAGTAGAAAATACTATTTTTCAACTCAATATTCACTCTGAGCAATTGTAGTCCTTGGATAGATCTTTGTAACGAGGTATTGTATGTGTCAAATCGATATTGTATGCCAAAGTTACGACCCCAGGAAGTTTATGTACCAATTTACCCCAATGGGGCCCATAGTTTGGCATTTCATCCCCTAGGGTTAGGTTTTTGGATGTTTGGAGTTTTCCATTGTTTCTCAATAATAAATAGGCCCTCAAGGCTCATTATAACATAGTTCAGAGGCATGTATCCACCACATCTCTTCTCAGAGATAGGCTACCATTGCCCGAGCTAATTTATTTCCATTTTGTATGTAACTGTTGTAGCAGCTGCAACCACCATCCAAAATTTTGGCCTACACCAAATTTCGGAGCTTCCCTTGAGAGTTTCACTTGATGACTGCACACCCTCGGGTTTACTCTATGAGTTTGTGCGAGTCTTTGCATCCACCTTCCTTGTTCATTTCATCCAAGTTTTTGCATGTTGGTATCTAAGTCATGCTTTCAACCACGTTCTAGTTATGCTCAAAGTCTTCACTTCGTGTGTAATTGTTGTGTTCCCTATGAAAGCATCTGTCGCACTCACACATGAAATCACATTCATTGTCATGCGGGTGTCATCATGGTCGATCAATGACCAATCACAAATGTCGCGCTTGTCTCTTGCACCGTCATTCAGTCATGTTGAACATGTGTCTCTGGATGGTTTGAGTCATCTCGTCGTTGAGTCATGTAAGTGTGTGTTTGCATGATCACATATGCATATTTCACTCATTCACACACATAGTCATCTTGCTGAAGTTCTAATGATCGCACTCCCCTCTGACAGTCGGACCATCACCCCTCCATCGACTCGATCCACTGTGACCAAGAACAATGCAAAAGCACCAAGCAAGTCTTTTCAAGCTGTGCTGCCTGCAAGGAAGCAAATCAACCTTCACGTCGGCCACCCAAAGAGTTGGACCCGATAGCCACCCCGAGGTTGACTCCCCTCAAAAATTGTGTAGAGGCTGCTGACCTTGCCCGCTCCACTGACTAAGGAAATTGTGTAGATAGGATAGATAGACACTTAGTGCCCATCCCTATCTCCCTTGGAAAATTGTGCATTTTTCCCAGGAAATCCTTCCGACAGTCGACCGTCTACTCATCCAAAAAATTGCATTGAATTTATGAGCATGCTCTATGTTTCTCAATAGTCTTCTCAGCTTGGAAATTTAACAGAGATGATTAGTAGGTCGGCCTCCCAACATCAATGCAATCTCTCTGGCCAGTAGCTCCCAGTAGCACACTGACAATTCCCTCTAAGAATTGTGTAGTCTTTGTTGCCAAGGTCCTAGAAGCTGATTGCCTGTTCCCCTTGTGAATTGCTTAGTTTATACTACCAGTAACCCAACAACCAACTGCCAGTTCCCTTTGGAAATTGCGCAATTTTGGCTACCAGGCTCCTGGCTAGTTCCTCTAAAAAACTATGCATTTTTTGTCTGTTGATCCTCCATACATCTTGACTTGTTCCCCAACAAAATTGCACAAATTTTTTTGTCAATCCCCTACTACCTGCTCATTCTAGAAAATGTGCAGATTCTATCTGCCTTGCCTTCCTACAGCCTAGACTGTCCCTCCAAAAATTTGCATAGTTTTTCCTTCCAGCTGAGCTAGACTTCGTGGACAGTCACTATCAACTTGGATTTCTCATATTCTTCACCCAATGACACTTGTGCAGTTTTCATCAACAGTGCTTTGAGTCATCATCGCACCTTGCAACCTTGTTGCCTCTCTCAGTCACCTACATCTGAAATGATCATGTGTCATGCTAGACTAGGAGGTTTTTGGATTTGATGTTATCTCATCATGAGTGACTATAGGTATAGGTACACCAAAAAGCATGGCACGATGACGAATGGGATGAACAAGGAGAGAACATGCAGAAGGATAGATTCACCAACAGATGAATGAATGATGCATGCGAAGAGATTTGATCATGAATGGATGATCATGCAAATATGCATTCGCAGATGCACGAATGAAAAAACATGCAAGATGTGCTCATGGATAGACGAACGGACGAACATCCACCTTTTGCAAACATATGAGCTTGTCAAGCCTTCCAACATACAAGCAAGGAGAAATGTGTCAAGGCAACATCAAGTGAACCAACGACCATCAAAGACTTCATGCACCTTGTTATCACTCAGGTTGTCCCTAAGCTCCTGAAGGGATACGGCCGAGGTAACCACAAACCAATCTTTGGATTGCAGGTTCTAGCCCACTTGTAATCAGAGAGGGCTCTCTCTTAATGATTTAGCTTTGTTGATGATGCTTTTAGGCTAGCTATTGGGTTCAGTGGGTTTTGTTGGTGTTTGGGTGGAGGATAAATATAAGGAAGATAATTTCGAACAGAGAGGCAAGGGGTTGTGTGATAAGTTTCAAACCATTGGGCATGGAGTCATGGATTGAGCTTTTCTATTGCGTTTTCTTGGTCACAAGAGGATCATAGAGCAGGACAGCTACACATGAAATAATATCAATTTCTGAAAAGATGGGATGAAAGTCAGAGAAAAAAGGCAGTTAAGAATCTTTCATCTACTAACAGAGAAGGGAAACAAATGTATGATTATCTAGGAGAAATTAAGAATTCCTAACTAATCATTCATATGTGAAAGAAATAGTGTAAACATGATCATTTAATTATGCATATTCATAACTATTCCTGGTGAAAACATATAGGAATCACAGAAATTGAGCATAGGGTGCTGCCAAGCAAATCCTAAACTATTCTTCTTTTCTGCAAATTCAGATGGTGTAACATAGATGGTAAAGCAAACATGAAGAAAAAACTAAAATAGAGATAAGGAAAACTTATTGAGTCATGTAGAAACATAGGAATTCCACAGCCACTCTTTGGCCACTTAGACACAGCAGACAGTTCTCAGAATCCATGCATTTCAGCAGTCTTTGATTATAGAAGTTATCACATTTACAGTGCGAGTCTGTGCTCAAATAAAATATCAACTAAAAAATACCAACCAACCAACAATAACCCTTCTTACATGTTTCTGGGTGGTATATATAGGCAAAATATCTAAAAAGTATTTATTACAACCGACCTAAACAGGTCTGTAAGAAAAGAGCTTTCTAAAACCTAACTTATGCTGGAATTAAATGCAAGTAAGTCCTTTTGGGCTACGCCAGAGGCAGCTGGATTAAAGGCGAATTGATGTGGTGTCCTCTGTGACTTGGTGCAGTCGTTCTGTAATAACTGTGCATTGAGTTCTGGTCCGCTGGTCTTCTGTGAATTTTAATGTGCAGTCATCTATGTTGGTGAGCTTTGAATGGTTCCTTAACTGCTTCCTGACTTTCAAGGTTTCTTTTAATTCTTCATTCACCTCGAGCCCTGAGAAGATATCCACTGATACACTTTGCCACTACACTGATATTCTTTGACATGCATTTTGGCTTCATATCTGCTCTGATACTCTTTAACATCTGAACCGGGTCTCTCTGTGTCTTCGGATGCGTTCAAAACTGCAAAATCAGGCTTTTTCTTCCTTTTTCGGTGCAAAAATTGCTAAGGAATCAAAAGATTCCCTAAATATTCTCCAATATGGCGTATTTCCCGTAGCGATGCATGATTAGTGCTTCGCGCTAATCGCGCATTGAAAACTGCCTCTGTTTTTCATTCCGAGCTTCCGAAGCTTGACTTTTGCACTTGCGCGTTTTTCCATTTTTTTGGCTACTGATGTCAGCATGACGTCGGTGGTACGACAGGTGACGTCAACAGTGGGGTCCTTTGGTATGGTGATGACATCAGCATGATGACGTCAGTAGGGTGATGTGGCAGTATGGCAGGGTGATGACATGGCGGGACACGGTGGCAGGGTGATGTGGGCCAGGCACAGGCAGAAAGGGGTGAGGTGGAGGTGATGTGGCAGGGTGACGCAGCGCTCCTGTTATGCAAGGGGAGGGTAGTTTTGGGATGCATCAGACCACCTTTGGTACGAAGGTGGTTTTTGTCAGGGGCGGCCCGATGCAATGGGATTCTGCCAGCTGTCCCGGTGTATGTCAGTAAAATCGCCAGACATCGGGTGCTAACGGGCCAACACAAGAGGGCGCCCAATATGCATAAGGGTCGTCGGATCTGGGAGGGCTGATCCGATGATGGATGGGAGGGGAAAATGAATGAGGTTTAGTGAAATAGCGCGTGCATTATAATTTAATTTTTTGCGGCCGCGGGTGGGTTTTAAACTTTAGGTTAAGGGTTAATTGTTTCGGCGCTTGGTTATTTATTAATCAAACGTTAATAAATTCCAAAAATACAATGCGTGGGGGGGGGGTTAATGCATTTGGAAGGAGTTTTTGTGTTTTGGAAGGAGTCCAAACACCTTGGAGGGGAAATTATGCAGAGATGAGGGTTCTTACTAAGATCTAGGTGACTTAGTAATTCCCAAGGAGATACTTATGGTTATGTTTCAACCAGAGGAAGGGGATATTTACATAGGGGAATAATTATTATAGTTTAGTAGGGGGAAGTGAAATATATAGGGATTTACATAATAATGTCAAGGGTTAATATGAAAATGACAAGAAAGCGCTAAGTTTTAGAGATCTTAGGCTTTTAAGGGGAAATAGAACTTTGTAGAGAGAATATATGGACACTCCTTGAGTAAAGTGGATCTTTACCAAGGAAAATGATATGGAAAATGATGAACTAAGAGATATCAAGCAGATCTTGACCTCTTTAGGGGAAGTTAGTAAATGATTTAGGGGAGAGGGAGAAGGGGAAGTTAGACATGCCTCGCTTGAAGTCCTTCAAAATGGGAATTGCCTTGCCATACTGATTGAATGGATATAACATTTGAAAACACAAAAATGATCATAATCAATGATTCTGCAACCACAAAACTACCTACCCAACCTACTTACCTAACATTTTTCTTCTTTTTAGGTTTGGGTGCACTTAGACTTGCAGACCCAGCTTTTCAACTTTTTCTTTTTCTGTCCTCCTAACTACAAACTACCCTTATTTCTTCCAAGGGCCCAGATTAAGCAGTTGGGCTCCTTTGATTTTCTACCTATCTAAAATCTGCCAAGATTAAGCTGTTTGGACAGATATTCATTCTCTATATTCTACAACAGAAAATTGAAACCTAGGGAGACCAAGATTAAGTTGTTTGGACCTCCCTTTAGCATGAAAAGTCTACAAAAATGGAATAATTCTTCAAAATTGGAATGCAGAAGTTGCAATCTGAGCAACACACTCTCATGGCCTCTTTCTGTAGTGACTGTCAACAAATATGGAGCATTGCAGGATGCAAAGTATGACATATTTGGCCTATAAAAATATCAATCATGAAATATGAGTAACCTGCTGCAGAAGGAGGCTAACAGTGGCTCCACTTGGGGATGGCTTCTCCTTGTGGGAAGCCAAGAACAACAGGTTAGACTGCCTTGATCTTCTGTTGCTGTTGTGCATTGAAAACTTCTTAGTGCTGACTGTTTGGATTGATTTGAAAATTTGGACTGAAAATAACACTTTCCTTCAACTGATTTGCTAGTGAACTGTGAAGCATCGCCTGCTTTCTTCTGCGTGATTTAGCATCTAGAATATTGGAAAACTAAAATAAAGTGCTGATATATACAAGCATTTATGTATAGAAAATAACACCACCTGTTCTTGTCGATCAAAAGGGATCATGGTAATTTTTTAACATTCGGCCATTTATAGGGCCTTCTTCAGATGTGCTGCCATCTAACGTTTTGAGGAAATATGTATTATTGCCTTGCACTGTGCTGATAATGTATGGTCATTTCCACAAAAAAATCAAATTTTGTATGTTTTCCCTTGTCCTCTCTCTGTGAATCCCACCTTAGAACTTTGCTGCCAACCCGGAAATCCTCTGCTTTAACTTTCTTATCAAACATCTTTTTGAGTTTCTCTTGCAACATTTGAGCTCTGTGATACACTTGCTCTCTGGTTTGTTGAAGGTGAATGGTCTGATTAACTCTTCTCTTCATGTCATTTGGTTCAGCCTGAATCTCCTGCAACAGTTTGATAGTGGGAATGCCCAAAGATGAAGGGAATCTGGTCTCCATGCCATATACTAGCTCATAAGGGCTCATCCCAATGGATTTCTTGGTTGAAAGTCTGTCTGCCCACAAAGCATTTGTGAGCTTCCTATGCCAATTCTTTTTGTTTTCCTCTAGCAATTTCTTTATGATGTGGATGAGGCTTTTGTTGGATGATTCGTCCAAGCCATTACCTTGAGGATAGTAAGCTGTAGAGTGGCCCAAGGTAATGTCGAATTTATGACTGAAGTTGATGATTTTAGTGGATTTGAAGGCAGCAGCATTGTCAGTGATAATTTTCTTAGGGAAGCCAAATTTGGAAAGGATATTGCTCTCAAGGAATTGGATAATGGTGGAGTCATTGGCTTGTCTACATGGGATAGCTTCAATCCACTTAGTGAAATAATATATGGCTGTTAAAATCCACTTGTGCTGGCCTGAGGAAGAGGGATGAATTTCTCCAATGAAGTCATGACCCCATTGTTGAAAAGGCTTTTCGGTTGAAATGGGCTTAAGGGGAAAAGGCAGTAATTTTCTGTTCCCTTCAAAGATTTGGCATTTGTGACATGAAACAGCAAATTTCTTGACATCTGCAAACAGAGAGGGCCAATAATAACCAGCCCTTAAAATCTTGTCAGCAGGGGTCTTCCAATATAAGTGTCCTCCATAGTCCCCTGCATGGAATTCTTTCATGATGTTGTTAGTTTCATTCATAGTCAAACAATTAGGTAATATTCCTTCATGATTTTTCCAAAACAAAGCACCATCTATGACACAAAACTTTGATGATTTCATCCTTAAAAATCTTTTCTTGGTCCTGGACAATCCTGGGGGAGAACACAGGTTTAACAATACAAAACAAATAGCAGCATACCATGGAGATTGCAAAAAGGTTTCACTGATCTGTGGAGTTGCCAGCTCCTGTTCATTGTCCAGTTGATTAATGTCTAAGGCTTCGAAATTTTTTTCAGACATTAGTTTGGCTAAACCTTGCCCTTTTATCAGCTTGGTGGGTTTTATCTCAATGTCATATTCAAGAATGCTGGAAATCCACTTGCCTCTTTTGCCTTCTAGTCCCTTTTGAGTTAATATGTCTTTTACAATAGAATTTGGGACATAGGCAATCACATGGGAGTATAAGATGTAAATTCTGAAGTCTTTGATGGCCTTAACCAGGGCATAAGACTGCTTTTCCATGATCTGATATTTCAAGGGTGCATCTCTTAAAGCTCGGCTGAAGAAAGCAATTGTCTTTTCGTTACCTTGATCATCTTTCTGCAAAAGGACAACGACTATGGTGTGCTCAAATGCAAAGGAAAAAATGATAAAATCTTTTCTCAAATTGTGGACTGGTGAGGACAGGCGTTTGAGTCAAGGCAGTTTTGATACTTTCAAAAGCTTGCTTGGTTTCAAGAGACCATTTTACCTTGGCATCCTTTTTTAACATGTTGCTCAGTAGCCTTATTAGCTCGGCTACATTTGGGATAAATCTCCTTAGGAAATTGATCTTTCCAAGGAATGCTTGCAACTCTTTTATGTTTCTTGGGTATGGGATTTGGAGGATAGCTTGATTTCTTTCAGGATCAATTCTAATCCCATCTTTTGATATGATATGGCCTAGAAGCTTGCCTTCCTCAAGGGCAAACAAGGACTTCTTAGGATTCAAGGAAATGCCATATTTCCTGCATGTCATGAAAATTTGCCTTAGATGCTTAAGGTGCTCTTGGTCAGATTTGGAGAAAGGGGTTAGGTCATCAAGGTAAACAACAAGGAAATCATGTATCTCTTTGGCAAATGCAATATCCATTGCCCTTTGAAGAGTAGCACCAGCATTCTTCAGCCCGAAAGGCATTTTAACATACTTAAATGTTCCCCACGGTGTGGGAAAGGTTGTCTTGTCTTGGTCATCTGGGTGAACAAGTATTTGATTAAATCCTGAAAATCCATCTAGTAAAGAAATTCTAGATGACCCCACTACTCTTTGCAGGATATGGTCCATTTTGGGCAAAGGATAGTGGTCTTTTAGAGAGACCTGATTTAAATTTCTCAAGTCTACACACAATATGATCTCTCCTGATTTTTTCCTTGTGGGAACTAAATTAGATACCAATTCAAAGAATCTAATGGGTGCAATGATACCTGCGTCAAACATTTTCTTTATTTCTTTTTCAATGAGAGGAAGAAGCATGGGGTTGATTCTTCTAAGTTTTTGTTTGAACGGTTTTTGATTTGGTTTTAAGGGAATGGTGTGTTGAATTACTGAGGTGTCATAGGAATTCAAGTCCTCATAACTCCAAGCAAATACATCTTGGAATTCTTTGAACAGATCAACATATTTTGGTTTTTGATCAAGAGGCAGGTTTTTGGATAATTTATTCATTCTAGGCTTGTCTGCTGTTCCTATGTTATGTTCTTCAACAACAACATTTATAGGCTCCATTTTTGGTTTCTTAGGCACATCATTATTATCAAACATGTCTTCTAATGGAGTTAGTCCAGTAGGCAAAAAGTTATCCTTTAGGTCAATGAACTCAGCCTCAGCTTTAGCTGTTTCTTCTAAATGCATATGTTTCAGCTCTTGTATGTTTGCATTTGTTACACAGTAAAATGTCACTGCCATCATGTTAGTCTCCCTACTGTGTTGTGAAAACACATTCACCTATGCTCCTGCTCCTCCAAATGGCTAAAAAACCCTCTTTGCCTAAGTTAAATGAATCATCGCGTCTGTTAATCAAATAACCGCGCTGACAGGCGGAGTCCAGTGTACCTGATGCGCTGCCAGTGCGGAAGCACACGTCTTTTCCACGCTGGTCCCATTTTACGAACAGCGCACCCTCCGTTTGTCCTGTTGAGCGCTGACCGGACCTCCTCTATAGTTGATCTACGATGTCAGCGCGTCAGTTCAGTGTCTCACCTGCGCTGATCCTGTTTGGGCGAAGTTGTTCTAACAACCAACCTTCCAGATCCCTCCAGACTTGGTTGTTAGCATTGTTG
>APFE031460759.1:37765-51011 GCA_000404065.3 Pinus taeda
AGGGTCTTGTGACATCAAGGTTTATTTTTTCCATTACAGCTTTGGGCATAAGGTTATGTGAGGCACCTGAGTCAAACATAGCATTATGCAAGATTTTTTCATGTATGTGCAGACTGACATAAAAGGGTGGAACAGGTCCATATGTTGATTTTCCGTTAACTTCCGGACCAAACAACAGCTCAGGGGTATCATCTAAAACATTTACATCATCCCTAACCTCTGGTAATTGAAGTGACCTTTGGATTTGTTGCCTATATACATCATGTTTGGCAAGTTCTGAGAGGGGAATGGATATCTTGAGTTTTCCAATTTTTGCTTCTAAGTTAAATGGTTTATCCAATGGAATCCTTGCATTAGTAGTAACAGATTTTTCCTTGTCAAGAGTGTTCTCGGTGTTTTCTTTTTGAATGCCAGCATTATAATGAATGACAGTTTGTGGTAGTTCTATTTTGGGAAGATTTTTTGGAGTTCCGCTCAGGTTTTCTTTTGAGGGAGAGGGAGATAGAGGCTGATTAATAGGAGACTGACTGTCTGATATATCTTCTACAGTTATCTGATGCGGGTTTGGTACAGCAATGTTAGCTGGCTCTGTTATGACAACATTGTCTTTAATTTTATTTGGCTTTTTGCTATCCTTTGTTCTGCTAGGTGCAGGGACATCGATGGTCCTTTTTCTCAACTTATATTGTTTGTGCACCTCATACACAACAAAATCATAAACTTTTTTAAAATCAAAAGACTCTCCCGACTTGGTCTGAAATTGTTTTACATCAAGATAGTCTCGGTCCTCTTCAGTGAGAAAGATTTGTTGTTCATTTTTGAAATCTATCAGGTTCATGTGAGTCTCATCTGTGGGATCACTGGATGTGGATGCCTCCGCATAGTTTTCTTGGAAAGGAGGCCTAATATCATGGTCGGGACTAGCCTTTCCAGCATTTGTGGTATGATTTTTCCTGAAGTTCGGGTTCCTTATAGTGTTGGTCTGTTGTCCCTCCCATGATGATTTTCTCTCAACGCTCTCTACTCTGTCTCCTAGCCTATGCATGCCATTAATGATAGCATCTATTTTTTGGTCTAGGGCTGAGGGTTCTTCCTTAAAGGTGGTTCTTCTCTCAGTTCTGGCTCTGTTTCTTTTGGAAATCAGGTTTGCCTCCACACTAACAGCAACATCTTGCATCTCTGCGAGGCTTTGAGGGGCTCTTTCCCTTAGCTGATATGCCATTTCAGCATCGAAACCATCAGGGAATTTGTACAAAGCAAGATCAGGTGGTGGTCTTAAATTTTGTGGTATTGCATTGTAGACATTATTAAACCTTGCACAGTAGTCCAAGACAGCCTCTTGAGGTCCTCTTTTGATAGTATCATACTCAGATAATATGTGCAAGGGGTCTTTCTTTTTCTCCCATCTATTGATAAATGTCTGCTATAAGGCTTTTGGGTTTAGTATGGAGTTGGGTGTAAGCGCTCTAAACCAGGTTCTTACATCACTGGTCAAACTTTGGACAAAAATATTCATCCTTACACTATCGTCATCAATCTCATAACTCTCAAAGTAATCCTGCATTTTCTTTGTATGTTGTAGGGCTGTGCAGGAATTTGTGCGATCGAAATAAGTAATCTTTGTCTGATAATCCTGAGGCATAGCCCCAGGATTAGTAGGTGGCTGTAAGGGCGCATATCTATCAGCCATATTAATGGGGATAAGGGGAACAATAGGGATAAGTGGAACGACTGGAGTGACTGGGATAATAGGAGTAGTGGTGGTATTTGCAGTGAATTGAGGTGTGGACACAGAGGTTGGGGAAATGGATGATGAACACGGGGAAGAAGGGTTTGAACGGAACAAAACCTTAATAGGGGTTGAAAAACTACTAGGCTAAACTGTCTTGGGAATAGTATCAGCAAAATCTTCTTGCTGCTCTTGCTTCCTAAGGATTTTGGGGATTATATTGGAGTTTTCAAAAATAGTTGGGGGATTCGGATCAAGATTTGATCTTGTATGACGCAAATGCTTCTTGGGAGCCAGCTTCTAACTTGTTTTTGGGAAATTTTCTAAGAACACAGGTCAACCAGAATTTTTAAAGGTTAGTTTCATCCTTTGTGGAGCTTCAGACTGGTTTTGTGAGATTATCTGAGAAAGTCCCCAGTGGAGTCACCATTATGTTATCACTCAGGTTGTCCCTAAGCTCCTGAAGAGATATGGCCGAGGTAACCACAAACCAATCTTTGGATTGCAGGTTCTAGCCCACCTACAATCAGAGAGGGCTCTCTCTTAATGATTTAGCTTTGTTGATGATGCTTTTAGGCTAGCTATTGGGTTCAGTGGGTTTTGTTGGTGTTTGGGTGGAGGATAAATGTAAGGAAGATAATTCGGAATAGAGAGGAAAGGGGTTGTGTGATAAGTTTCAAACCATTGGGCATGGAGTCATGGATTGAGCTTTGCTGTTGCGTTTTCTTGGTCACAAGAGGATCATAGAGCAGGATAGCTACACGTGAAACAATATCAATTTCTGGAAAGATGGGATGAAAGTCAGAGACAAAAGGCAGTTAAGAATCTTTCATCTACTAACAGAGAAGGGAAACAAATGTATGATTATCTAGGAGCAATTAAGAATTCCTAACTAATCATTCATATGTGAAAGAAATAGTGTAAACATGATCATTTAAGTATGCATATTCATAACTATTCCTGGTGAAAACATATAGGAATCACAGAAATTGAGCATAGGGTGCTGCCAAGCAAATCCTATACTATTCTTCTTTTCTGCAAATTCAGATGGTGTAACATAGATGGTAAAGAAAACATGAAGAAAAAACTAAAACAGAGATAAGGAACACTTATTGAGTCATGTATAAACACAGGAATTCCACAGCCACTCTTTGGCCACTTAGACACAATAGACAGTTCTCAAAATCCATGCATTTCAACAGTCTTTGATTATAGAAGTTATCTCATTTACAGTGCGAGTATGTGCTCAAGTAAAATATCAACTAACAAATACCAACCAACCAACAACAACCCTTCTTACATGTTTTAGGGTGGTATATATAGGAAAAATATCTAAAAAGTATTTATTACAACCGACCTAAACAGGTCTGCAAGAAAAGAGCTTTCTAAAACCTAACTTATGCTGGAACTAAATGGAAGTAAGTCCTTTTGGGCTGCACCAGAGGCAGCTGGATTAAAGGTGAATTGATGTGGTGTCCTCTGTGACTTGGTGCAGTGGTTCTGTAATAACTGTGCATTGAGTTCTCATCCGCTGGTCTTCTGTGAATTTTAATGTGCAGTCATCTATGCTGGTGAGCTTTGAATGGTTCCTTAACTGCTTCCTGACTTTCAAGGTTTCTTTTAATGCTTCATTCACCTCGAGCCCTGAGAAGATCTCTGTTGATACACTTTGTCGCTACACTGATATTCTTTGACATGCATTTTGGCTTCACATCTGCTCTGATACTCTTTAACATCTGAACCGGGTCTCTCTTTGTCTTCGGATGCGTTCAAAACTGCAAAATTGGGCTTTTTCTGCCCTTTTCGGTGCAAAAACGGCTAAGGAATCAAAAGATTCCCTAAAGATTCTCCAATATGGCCTACGCTAATCGCGCATCGAAAAATGCCTCTGTTTTTCATTCCGGGCTTCCGAAGCTTGACTCTTGCACTTGTGCGTTTTTCCGTTTTTTTGGCTGTTGATGTCAGCATGACGTTAACGGTACGGTGGGTGACGTCAGCATGATGTCAGCAGTGGGGTCCTTTGGTATGGTGATGACATCAGCATGATGATGTCAACAAGGTGACGTGGCAGTACGGCAGGGTGACGTGGGCCAGGCGCAGGCAGGAAGGGGTGAGGTGGAGGTGATGTGGCAGGGTGACGCGGCGCTCCTGTTACGCGAGGGGAGGGCGGTTTTGGGATGCATCGGACCACCTTTGGTATGGAGGTGGTTTTTGTCAGGAGCGGCCCGATGCAATGGGATGCCGCCAGCTGTCCCGGTGTACGTCGATAAAACCGTCGGACATCGGGTGCTAACGGGCCAACACAAGAGGGCGCCCGATATGCATAAGGGTTGTCGGATCTAGGAGGGCTTATCCGACCGTGGATGGGAGGGGAAAATGACCGAGGTTTAGTGAAACAGCCCGCGTGTTATAATTTAATTTTTTGCGGCCACGGGTGGGTTTTAAACTTTAGTTTAAGGGTTAATTATTTCGGCGCTTGGTTATTTATTAATCAAACGTTAATAAATTCCAAAAATACAATGCATGGGGGGGGGGTTAATGCATTTGGAAGGAGTTTTTTGTGTTTTGGAAGGAGTCCAAACACCTTGGATGGAAAATTATGCAGAGATGAGGATTCTTACTAAGATCTAGGTGACTTAGTAATTCCCAAGGAGATACTTATGGTTATGTTTCAACCAGAGGAAGGGGATATTTACATAGGGGAATAATTACTATAGTTTAGTAGGGGGAAGGGAAATATATAGAGATTTACATAATAATGTCAGGGATTAATATGAAAATGACAAGAAAGCGCTAAGTTTCAAAGATCTTAGGCTTTTAAGGGGAAATAGAACTTTGTAGAGAGAATATATGGACCCTCCTTGAGTAAAGCGGATATTTACCAAGGCAAATGATATGGAAAATGATGAACTAAGAGATATAAAGCAGATCTTGACCTCTTTAGGGGAAGTTAGTAAATGATTTAGGGGAGAGGGAGAAGGGGAAGTTAGACATGCCTCGCTTGAAGTCCTTCAAAATGGGAACTGCCTTGCCATACTAATTGAATGGATATAACATTTGAAAACACAAAATTGATCATAATCAATGATTCTGCAACCACAAAACTACCTACCCAACCTACTTACCTAACATTTTTTCTTCTTTTTGGGTTGGGTGCAACTAGCTGCAGACCAAATTCAAACTTTTCTTTTTCTGTCCTAACTATCTACAAACTAACCCTGTTTCTTCAAAGGGCCCAATGAAGCAGTTGGCTCCTTTGATTCCTTACTATCTAAAACTGGCAAGATTAAGCTGTTTGGACAAATATTCATCTCTATTTCTTATAAAAGAATTGAAACTAGGGAGACCAAGATTAAGCTATTTGGACCTCCCTTTAGCATGAAAAGTCTACAAAAATGGAATAATTCTTCAAAATTGGAATGCAGAAGTTGCAATCTGAGCAGCACACTCTCATGGCCTCTTTCTCTGGTGACTGTTAGCAAATGTGGAGCATTGCAGGATGCAAAGTATGACATATTTGGCCTGTAAAAATATCAATCATGAAATATGAGTAACCTGCTGCAGCAGGAGGCTAACACACCTCACCATGTGGAGGTGAAGTTGTGATATGCCACGAAGACATCCATCACCCTGCAACAATGCAGCTTGACATGCACTCCAATAGCAACACAAATCTATCAGCACTATCATGTTGAGTCATGTCGCCCATGTCTCTACTATGGGCTATGTTGTCAATCAATGTAATGTAATATGGAAGTCCAAGAGACTCACTTGTTTTATAAAGATTCATGCAAAGTTGAAAATTCATAGTAGTAAAACAATCATGAGGGTAGTCGAACAGCCACAAGGGTCAGTTTCACCCTTGGTTATAAATACCCCCTCATTTGTACATGAAAGGACTTTTCACCTCAGCTCCTCCCACATAGCCAAGAGAGTCTGTAACATTTTCTTTGAGGAGTAAGAAGTGGCTCCAATACCCCTCACATGGGCTTAGTGATGTATGGTGTAACGATGTGTATTGGAACTTTCGCTTAATTTAGAAGCCTACTAACAGGCCAACACATTTTCACACATGTATTGTAACTGCTGTAAGACTAGTATTGAACACTTGTAATACATGGTGCTTTAACCTGTGTTGAACACTTGAACAATTTCACTTGTTGTAATACATAATTTGTTAATTAAAATGTGTTGTATATGTTTTTAATGCTTTCACACCCATGGTGGGTACCCCCCCGGACATTAGACAAACATTTGACATAAAAATTTCTATAACAACCATTGCACTCATGCAGACTCATCCAAATAAGTGTTATATGTGTTATCTTACCTTGTGTGTTGTGACTGTCGCATTCGTGTGGAATGCTTCTCCGGAAGCTATGCATGTCCTGTTGTGTTGTGTGTTCCTAGCCAAGTTGGGACTTCATCCCAACCAACTTGGGACTCACTCCCACCCTCTCCCTCTACAGTGAAAGAACCATGAACACAAGTAATACTAGTAATCACTAGGCACACAAACCTCACATCTCGAAGACAAAGCAAACCACTCTCTTGTGTTGACAAGAAAGAATTGAGGCAAATCCTTAAGACAATGGCAACTAGGCCATGATACCGAATGGTACTTCCACACCAAACAGTGCGAGGTCTAGTTGGGACTTCACACCGAGATGATCCCCTAAATGTTGGTGGATCCAGCACCATCAACATTTCTGGCGCTAGAAGGAGGGCAACCAATTGTATATGGATGATCATCCCCTCACACTCATTCATCAATCATCTGGTCAAGGAAGTAACTCACACTCCCTCTCACCTACACGTGAATTTGTAGTTGGTTACTTCTCACCTCCCAAGATTGAACACAATATTCCGTATCAACACCTTTGCTCTGTCCGTCCCATCACTCGCTAGTTCACAAAAGCAGTCAGACTTATCCTAGGGATACAACATCTTCCATACGCATCAAGGAAGCCAAAAGCCACTCATATAGGAGTTGTTGTGTCATCAGTGGAAGAAGCAGTCCTTGCCACACTTTAAGGTCTAGCAGAAGCTATTAAATAAAGAAAGGAACCTCCATTCTTCTAACAAGGTGAATATGACACTCTTTTGATCTTGGGATTGAACTTTGGTATAGGAGGTGGAGGGGAAGGCAGTGGAGGTGACGGAGGTGGAGACGAAACAATAGACTCGAAGCTGGAACCATCAAATTTTGAAATAGAGGAAGAGGACAAGGAAGAAGAAGAGATGGCTGACCCAAACTTGGAATGGATGACTCAGGGACCATTAGCTCTCTTTTCTATTCTGCACAAGATTCCAAAGCGAGTGGAGAGAATGAACATCAAGTTCAACCTTAACAGCATGGTGAAGGCAGAAGACCACTTGGACAATTTCTACCTACAGCTATAGACCCTTGAGGTACCGTATGACAATGTAGCATGTAGATCATTCCCATGTACCTTGGATGATTGTGCAGATGCATGGTATCACAGCCTTCCACCAAACTCTATACAGAAATAAGGTGCATTCAAATGCATGTTCCTTGAAAAGTTTGTTGATGACAAGACACCAGCCATGCTACTCAAATAATTGGGAAGCCTCAATATGGAGGGAAAAGAGAAAGTGAAAGACTTCAATTAGAGGTTTGCATGCATATTGAAAAAATTTGCAGTAGACACTAAACCTCATGACTCCATCACTGTTTATTACTACATGTCCACACTGCCAACGAGAATTGTGCAGTTCTTCAAGCCAACTGTAAAGCCAATACTCTTGGAAAGCTGCAAAGAGGCTATTTTTGTTGAGGAAGACCTATGCACAATTGGAGTCATCAAGGATGATGAATCAGTGAAGTACTCCAAGGATGTAAGCAGGAATCCCCAAGAAATGGTGAGCAAGGGTAGAGACAAGGAAGCAACCGATATTGAGACCCTCACTCACCTTGTCAAGAACTTGACTGTGGAAGTGTCTGAGCTCAAATAATAGAAAACTAACACATTTATAAGCAGCCATCTACCCAGACAGAGATAAGAAAGCATCTCATCGAGTGGCTCATCAAGCAGCAACTAGTTCACTCAAAAAACTATGTAGAAGCCTGTGTTCCAGCTCGAACAATGCGCAAATCCTAAGTTCTATTATTTCCAAGAAAAACATCACCCCAAGAACTCTTGTCTAGATTGGGAGTGAGTCATTAGCTTTTTCTGCAGTCATACACTCGATTTGGAAATAAATATGCAGAAGTAGCCGAAAGACACTGATGATGATGAAGAGGTTGCACCTAATGAAGCATCGAGTTCTAGGCATGTGGTGAATGCATATCAATGATTTCAAGTAATGTCGAAGATGAACACCAAGAAGAAACCCTAAAAGAAAAATGATCTTTACAATCTTAGGAGTAAAGGGGCTCCCCCTACACTTGGGGAAGTACAAGAGAATATGAGATTACTGATGAGGAATGTCGATCCACCGATTGCCATGAAGCAAAAAACACAAAGAAAGTCTGGGAAGACAGTGGTAGATAAGACTACATCCATGAGCAGCAAGCTGCAAAACACTCTGCTAGACAACAGGAACATAGATGTCACTCCGGACACCTCAATGAGTCTACCACCTCTGGACTACAACATTGTTGATGACATGAAGTAAACTTAAGAAAACGTCAGTTTGTTCAAGTTAGATAAGGTCTAGAGTAAGTGAGATATCCTGATGCGCACATTGGGATAGATAGTAATGGAAAACACAACCTCTACCAACAAAGGGGCAAGCACACCTCCTGAATCACTTTCTACTGTGCTCAACACACTCTAGATGTAAGAAGCAAACTCAAGTTGCCCTCCATTCCTGCTATCCTTTGAAATTTTTAACTATAATGTTCACAACTTCTTGGTTGATTCTGGCACATCAGCCAACGTCATGCCACTCTCCATTGCTAAGAAGATCAATGCACAATGGAGCAAAAAATCCGCATGAATCATCCAACTTGATCAAACATTGGTACCAACCATTGGTGAATTGTGAGACGTGATCATCTAACTATCTCATGATAGTCGAGTCCACCAATGCATCAATATAGTTTTTATGGACATACTGAAAGCATATGGTCTGTTACTCAGTAGAGACTGGTCCAACAAACTATACGGAAATTTTGCTACAGACTAGTGTCACATGTGGCTTTTGTACAAGGGAAAATGCAACCAAATCTGAGTATTATCCAAGAGGAATATGAAACACAATGTCACTACCCTTAACAACAAGAATGAACCATTGGCCTTCGCAGAACTCTTGTTTGGAAACTGTCTCCTGGAGACAATTCTTGAGTGTTATCCTACACGGCTAGCTCCAACCCCACAAGACTCATAGTTGGGACTCCTTCCTTACCCAACTGATGGTAATGAAACTTCTATAGTACATTGTACACATAGTAGCAGTAGTAGCAGCAATAGTATTAGCGGTAGTGCAAACATGTCAGATGATCCTTGTATAAGTAAGTTGTGGGCCATGGATTTTGATGAGTCAAAGACACATGAAAGCTCAAGGACCGGGTATATCTAAGTCACCCAAAATAACAGAAAATGCATGATTTTGAGTTGCTTGAAGTTCATGTGCATAAACAATGTTGCTGAGTATGAAGCACTTGTGTTGAGCTTACAAAGGACCATTAGCCTCAACGTGGTCACACTCAAAGTGATATTATACCCCATGGACAATTTTGATGCTTTCATGGACATAACAAATGATGAAGGCATGAGCAACCCTTGAAAACTATAGCTGAAGGAAACAAAGGAAACCCCACCCCCAAAGGTGTGATTTCCCTCAACAAGCTCTATGATTTGCAAAACTTCTATCAAGGGCCAAGAAATAGCAGAAACCACAGGTCCACCACTACGAATGAATAGAGAAAGCTAGGAACCAATCACGATTTGAAGAGAGCCAGTCTTGGTA
Organism: Pinus taeda; assembly: GCA_000404065.3. NCBI lineage: Eukaryota > Viridiplantae > Streptophyta > Pinopsida > Pinales > Pinaceae > Pinus > Pinus taeda. Next base: position 47,430 of record APFE031460759.1, read on the forward strand.
CAAACTACACACCACAACAACAACAATTTTTTGACCGCTTGATCAAATAGTACCAGGATGTGTCTACACGGGAAGATGATGACCTGAGTACACACGAGAAATCCAACACGAGATTCTAGGTAAAGAAGGAGACAAGCCATTACAACAAAGGCTAGGTAAAACACATATGACGTTTGAACTCCTTATACAGAAAAAAAAATTGACTAAGATTTTAGATGATTGGATCACTTGCAAATTTTGTCATCATACTTGGGTTTCTGATTTAAATTCTGCACATAAGAAATCTTGGAAGATCTGCTTATGCATTGATTTCAAGAACTTAAACCACTCTTGGAATAAGAAAAACTACTCTGTGCCATCATCCGAGTCTATGTTGCATGTAGTACCTGAAAGAGTGGTGTTGTATTCGCTTAAAGGTCTTTTGGAATACCACCAGGTTTCGGTAGTGGAGCCTGGTGGACTTACACTGGTCCACGAGAAGCTTGGGCCACACATGTACCATTTGCAATCACTTGACAGGAGGATTGACGACCTTCTTGATAACAACTAAGATCTCAAGCATTCCTTTTAGTAGGCTAGGATGCACCCGTGCCATGTACACAGTCCGCTTACTACCTTTTATTTTCATCTTGTTTGCTTCACTTATTATATTTGTTTACATCATTTGTTCTGCTTACTATTTTTGTTTACGTTTATTTTTCCTGCTTGGTATATTACTTTTTTTTGTTTATGGAAATAAGTGCTTGCAGCTACTACATTTTGGATTTTGAATAGAGTATGTGGTTGAAAATTTGAAGAGACTTCTCAGATTGCAGCATTTGGCCAGTCTTGTGTCTATCTTCTTTGTGCTTGGTTGTAGCCTTCAGCTGATGAAGTCTTCACAGAACATACGAACTATCTGCAAGGGAAATTTTGGTCCAACCATGAACACATGTCCACACTGGGAATCCCCATGCTTGTACTCAACCTTCTACTTTGTGTGCTCAAGATCATCGAACTAATAGAAACGAAGAAGGCGAAAATCTAAATGAGCAAACCTATGTGAGAGGTCTTACATGGTTCTCTGAAGGAACAACCTCTTTTGCTCTCAATAAGTCAAGATCCCTCTTCTGCCAGAAAAATAAATAAGTTCCTATGCATGGTCCTCTTGAAAAATAAAAAAAGGCGAAAGAAGAGAAAGGCTTCCCGTGAAGAGAGGTAAAGCGTACAACTCCACTCGGGTACTAACCAGGCTCACTGGCAGTGGAGCAATGTGTGTGTTACTGCATGACTCCACCTGGGTACTGTCCAGGCCTACTAATAGTGGAGAAACACTAAATATGAAAAATTATACTTTGAAAATTTTTAACACACAAGCTAAACTGCTCTTCCTGAATTCAAAACACTATGATCAAGCTGAAATTTTGATTATGTTTGACTGAGTTGGCAAAAGATGAACCATGTATGTCCATGGGGTAAGTAGGGAAGCTGAAGTAAAATTCGCAATGATTCAATACTCACCAAAAGACTAAGGCCCTATGCTAGTAATTCACCAAAATAGAGAAGCTTGAGTTCTACCAGTGTGTCACCAAGTGTTGTAGCAACTACAATCACCATCCAAAATTTTGGCCTACACCCAATTTCAGAGCCTCCCTTGAGAGTTTCACTTGATGACTGCACACATTCGAGTTTACTCTATGAGCATGTGGAGTCTTTGGATCTACCTTTCTTGTTTATTTCATCCAAGTTTTTTCATTTTGGTATCTAAGTCATTGATGAGCACCAGTATTGTAGCAAGAATGTTAGATCTCCTGGGGCTACCAGCTTTACTTTATCAACGTAGGGTTCGTACAAACTTGGAGGTGACAGTTATGTATACACAAGTAAAATTGATGGTTCTACCTTTTTTCACCTTTTCAGCTGGTGAAAGAGACCACTAGGGTTTTCAAGCCAAATTTCTATGGATTTAGAAGAAGCTTGATTACTAATGAAATAAAGAGAAATCTACTCTAAGAGAAAGCTTGTCTACTACAATAAGGAAAAGGACTAAACTCCAATGCTAAAAACACACCATTTCCTACATAACTGCTGAGAAACTATGCTTTGCAAGAATGCCAAGCTAACATGTATGAAATTATACTCTCCTAAGCATGAGAGCTCAAAACATCAAACATCATTATTGTCCATGTAAAGGACTAAAATAAATCTGTTTTTTTATTATTCTTTTTATGGAAAAACAAGTGTGAAAGCTAATATTTTTTGGTGATGTGGCAGGTGGCTTAGGGATGCTAGTGGATGGTTGGAAGGTTTGGGAGACCCTTAGGTGACCTTGTGTGGTTTCCTAGTGGCTTTCCCTCAATTTGGCCTCAAAACAAGCCACTACAGGAAAACCTACAAGATGTGCTAAAAACCTATAGGATTCCCTGTATTTCTACAGGATACAATTGAGATCAAAACGATGGGTGATGGAGGTGATGGAAGGATTAGGGAAGGTGGTTGGTGGATGGAATGGAGTGAGAAAATTCCTAGGATCACTCAGAACTCAAAACCAAGGTCGGGAGATGGTTGGATTTTCTCAACATGCTTGGAGAAGTTTCCATGTAAAATGATGAAATTGGTGAAGGTCTTAGTGAAAGCAAGGAATGATTGTCTATGGATGAAGTTGGAAGGAGGTTGCTTGCTATTAAATATTTATCTACTTCTGAAACACTTTCATTGCATCAAACAATGATATTTTCCCAAAAATCATGTAGCAATAAGAATTTCAATGAGCTAGAAAAACAGAGTTTAATGAGCTAACTGTCTACTTCATGCATGAGGAAAATTTGCAGAATAAGATGAAGTCATTTATTAGATCTACTGTAAGACTAAATATGGAAGAGATGGTAATTAAATCCTACACTTGCAAACTGATCAAATTCTGGTTCAAGTACAGTAATCTGTAAATTATATGAGAAAATAGAAATCTATCTTTTTGGGGCTACATAAGGGTCATTTCCTCATATCATGATCCCTGAAAGAAGAAGTGAGGAAAATACACCTATTGACATATTTTGGGTGTTACTTTTATCCCCTATAACCTACTGCTGAAGTAAAGCACAGATGGAAGCAAACTAATAAACAAACTAATCAAATCTACACTACTTGCAATGAAATACTTCTAAGGACAATTTAACCATGAATTTATGAAACTAATCTAAGCATACAGATACAAGAAGATGAGCCTTTTCTACTAGGGTTGGGCCCTAACCCAAGATCTTCAACCCTCTGAGTTAACTCAGTACTGGATCATGAAAAATCTCATTCTCATTATCATAACAGAAAATTCCATACCAATGTCTTCCACAAGTCTGGAGCTCCAAAATAACTAGTGTTTTTACAACAAAATTTCGAATCCTAATGAGGCTCTAGGCCTCTTTATTTATACAATTGAAGTCTCCAATGACTTCCTTAAATTTAGGGAGGCTCAGTTCCCAAACACAAGATGAACTAACTCTTTTACTATCACTTCCTTGACTTCCTTTTGATCTTCATGACTTCGCTACTTGTACTTCGAGCTAGTGTGATTGATGGAGGAATATTCGAATGAGGGAGGAGAATGAG
>APFE031460765.1:0-19879 GCA_000404065.3 Pinus taeda
TTCTGTATAAAATTCTCATCCTCCCATGTGGAATCTTTAGCAGATAAGTTCTTCCACTTGATAAGATACTCTGAAATTGATCGATTTCATAGCTGTCAAGTTCTTGTTTCTATGATTTCTTCTGGTTCCAATATAATTTTTCCTTCCTCATCAAGTTCTGGCGATATTGTTTGAACTGGGAGCTTATCGCCTATAACCTTCTTTAAACATGAAACATGGAAAACTGGGTGCAATCGAGAAGCTACAAGAAGCTCTAATTTGTATGCCATAGTACCAATCTTTTGTAACATCTTGTACGGACCATAATACTTTGGTGATGATTATTATCCTTCTTAGCTTGCTTGAGGGACATTTGCTTATATGGTTGTAGCCTTAAGAATACCCAATCACCTACATCTAAACTTCTTTCACTGCGATGTTAATCTGCCTGTTGTTTCATTCTATTCTGTGCCAACACGAGGTTATCCTTTAAGAGTTGGAGGACTTGTTGTTGATGTTCGATGTGATGTTCCACTGCGTGAACCTTAGAATTTTCTCTTAAATATGATGTGATGGATGGTGGTTGATACCCATAAAGTGCCATAAATGGGGTCATTTTTGTTGTTGTATGGAAGGAAGTGTTATACCACCATTCAGCCAGAGGCAACCATTTGACCCATTGTGTCTATTTACCAGATACAAAACAACAAAGATATCCTTCCAAAAATTCGTTTACTATCTCAGTTTTCCCATCAGATTGAGGATGATAAGATGAGATATGAGTTAACTGAGTACCAAGACAGGAAAATAATTATGTCCAAAAATCTCCAGTGAAAACAGGATCTCTATCACTTACAATAATCTTTGGGTTTCCATGTAGCTTTTGAATTGTTTCCATAAATGCACTAGAAACTATACTGGCTTCAAATCGATGTGATAATGCACAAAAGTGTGCATACTACCACCATGATGATGCTCTTTCCCTCAGACTTGGGTAAAACTGTGATAAAATCTATTGAAACATGCTCCCAACATTGGCTTGGAAAGGATAAAGGTTGTAATAGACCCGGTGTCTTAATTGTTTCAACTTTATTTTGTTGTCAAACCAAACATTCCGCCACAAAATTTTGAATATCTGATTTAAGGCCCTCCTAAAAAAATTCCTTCTTAACCCTGTGGTAAGTTTTTAAAAATCCCTAGTGCCCTCCTAAGGGAGAAGTGTGCAATTCCATAAGAATCTTTTGTTTTAGCTAGGAATTCTTATAGAGGTATAAGTGATCTTTGTACCATAACGAATCATTTTGCCAGCTAAATGTATCCAACGTACCAGAATCTTGTTGTAACTTTCGAATAAGTGCCCACACTTCTTCGTCAATTCTTCCATTTCTCCCTTGCTTCATTTATCCAATCTGGTTGGATAATAAAAATGGCGCACAACAATGCTTCACATCCTCATCCTTTCTTGAGAGTGCATCTGCCACCACATTTTGCTTCCCTTTTTTGTAGATGATTTCAAAGTCATAACCCAACATCTTTGTGACCCAGTTTTGTTGCTCTTCAGAGGATAATCTTTGTTCTAAAAAGTATTTAAGGCTATCATGTTCTTTTTTTACCTTGAAGTGTCTTCCCATTAGGTAGGGTCGCCATTTCTTAAGTGCATGGAATATTGCCAACATTTCCTTCTCATAAATAGCTTTGTGTAAAAACTTTCCTCTGATTGGACAACTTTCAAAAGCAATGGGTCTTTCATCTTGCATTAGAACAGCACCAATTCCATTCCCTGAAGCGTCACATTCCACAATAAAGGTTTTTCTGAAGTCCGGTGTAGCTAAGACAGGTGCTTGGCACATCGCCCCTTTAAGATGTTCGAAGGCCTTTGTTGCTTTTGGAGTCCATGAAAATGCATCTTTCTTCAATAGTGTTGTTAGAGGTGCTGCTATTCTCCCATAATTCTTAACAAACTTGCGATAATACCCTGTCAACCCGAGAAATCCTCGCAGATGCTTTATGGATGTGCGGATTCTCCATTCCTTAATGGCTTTAATTTTGCTAGGGTCTACCTTAACTCCTTCATGAGATACAATATGACCCCGATATTCCACCTCTTGTACTCCAAAGAAAAATTTGGATCTTTCCACATATAATTGCTTTTCCTCCAATAGTTGTAGCAGCCTATCAACATGTTCAACAGGATCCTTCCAAGACTTGTTTTAGATTAGTAAATCATGAAAGAATACTAACACAAATTTTCTAAGGAATGGTTTGAAAATTGAATTCATCAAACCTTGAAATTTTGAGGGTGCATTGGTAAGGCCAAAAGGCATGACAAAAAATTCATAATGAACCTCATGAGTTCTAAATGTTGTTTTCGGAATATCTTTAGTCTTCACTATGATTTCATGATATCCTGAATGAAGATCCAACTTGGTGAAGTAAATTGATCCATGTAATTCATCCAGTAATTCATCAATGACATGAATGGGAAACTTATCTTTAATAGTGAGCTTGTTGAGCTCCGTATAATTCGGACACATGTGCCATGATCCATCCTTCTTGTGCACTAATACTACTAGAGCAGAGAAAGAACTTTGACTTGGTGGAATTATACCAGCCTCTAGCATTTCTGCAACCATACATTCAATATCACTCTTTTGGGCATAGGGATATCTATAGGGCCTAAAGTTTGGAAGAACACTTCCTGGAATCAGATGAATAGCATGATCATGATCACGAATAGGTGGGATACCTTTGGGAGTCTCAAATGCCTTGGAATGATTATCCAAGACTAATTGGAGATCTGGAGAAATAGATGATTCCAATGTGGAAACATCTAGCGAACATAACTGTGAAATTACACCTTTTCGTTCCTTTTTTAGAAGCTTTGTCATACCATTAGAGCTGATTATCTTTCCTGGTTTCCCTGCAATACTCCTTAATACAACTTCCTTTCCTTCCATAGAAAATTTATTGAAAAGTTCTTGAAAATTAAAAGCTATTGTACCCAAGGATTGTAGCCATTAGACTCTTAATACAACATCAACACCTCCCATTGGAATGGAAAGCATTGGGCTAGTCAATACATATTCTCCCATGGATAGCTTGATATTATGGCACTTTCAAGAGCAATTTATTGTTCCTCCATTTGCAACCATCACTTGACACTCTGGTGCTGGATATAAGAAGAAATTCAATTCTTTTTCTACCTTACAATGAATAAAATTGTGAGTACTTCCTGAATCAATAAACACTATTACATTTTTCTTCTTGATTTGTCCTTCTATATTGATGGTTTGAGGAGTGGTAATTCCTGCCAATGCATAGATATGGTCGAATTCATTTCTTCTTTATCTAGGCTTTCTTCCTGGAGTATATCCTCTTCTTTTGACCTTTCTTGCTCCTTTTCTTCTTCCTCTTCACAATCTATGTAGAATAATTTCTTCTCAGCACACTTATGACCTTTAGTGTATTTTCTATCACAATAGTAACAAAGTCCTTTTGCTCTTTTTTCTTCCAATTTTTGTGGTGTCAACCTTATAGCTTGTGGAAGACTAGTGGCAACATCACTTCCATCTTTATAGATGTGAGTGGTATGCTTCCTGGTTGCCATAATTTTGCTTTCCATTTTTCTTGCTAACCTGAATGCCTTCTCTAATGAATCAAGTTCCCAAAGGTGAACATCATCTTGGATATTATCCTTTGAAGACGCTATGAACACATCAATCCTATGCTCATATTGAATATCTTTTACTCTTATGTTCAATTTTTGGAACTCCTCAATGTGCTCCATTATTGAACCCTTTTGCTTGAGACTTATCAATTGGCTAAAAAAAGTGTTGCTTTTTGTATCCTCATAATGTGCTATCAATTCTTCCGTAAAAATTGCCCAAGTGATAAATTGTTTACGAGAGCAAAGCCATTGATACCATACAAACTGATTTGGTTCCAAATATAAAGTTGTCATATGTACCTTTTGTGTGTTTTGCACATTATTGAGATCGAAAAATTGCTCCATCTGTAATATCCATGTTGCGGGATCCTTGCCATCAAACTTCCTCATATCGATTTTTGGAATATGGTGGGTATTCGATCCAACATTAGAGTCTATGGAATCATGATTAACATTTCTTTTGTTCTCATCATGAGTTTCCTTTACTACCCTTTCACCCTTAGTGACCCTTTCTTGTAGCAACTTATTCATATTTATTTTCAATTCTTCCATGTATGTCTTCAAATCTATCTTCAAATCATCCATCTTAGCTTTCACGTCATTCATCTTAGCTTCTACACCTTTTTGTGCAAGTGACACTTGTTGCACTTGGTCTCGTAATTTTAATACATCATGTTGCATTTCTTCCTCTTCTTCATGAGTCATGCTAGAGCTTTCAGGTCTCCTACTAGGTGTTTCCATTTTCTTTCTTCGGGGCATCAATTACTGATAATAATGCTTCACTATGCTCTTTGAATTCCTTCAAAATAATTTTTCAAACCAAGCTTAAGCAAACATTTAAAAAATATACACACCTTTTTTCACTTTGTAGGAGCTCGATATTGCCTCTGATGTATCTTTGTAATTTCAGATCATCCAGTTCTGAAATTACGACCTGTGGTAGCCCTTTGTGTCCTCTTTCCAATGTCACCAGTCTGACCCCAATTGGATTCTCCAATGAAGAGTTATGCCAAATCTCCCACAGTGCCCTGATTATATACTAATTCAGTAGAGCGAACTTGTAAAAGAAGAAGTGGATAATTTTTAAGACAAAGTAAAGAGGCAACTATTTGGAGAAGAACAAGACATGCAAAAAAATTGATAAGATGGAATTTATCTTGTCAACAAGTATAGAGACCGGAGCATAAGGATTGTTTGCTTATACACCATAGGAACATCTGTTACATGAGGAGGAACATGGGGAAGAGAGTTCCAATTTAGCCTTGTATCAGTCTTATCCCTGCTTGTTTCAGCCCTTTTACATTCATTTTTTAAGTTATACAGCAATGGGGATTCTATAGAATCCACTGTAACTATATTGTGTCTTCCTTCGGAACATTTTCCCACCCCAGTCCAAGATTTAAATTGAACAAACCATCATTTAAGCAATATGTGTCCACCTTCAACATGGGTAATAGGTCATGCTCAACCTGCTTTGATGGAACTTGAAGGACATACAGTTGCAGACCTGACTCGATAATGCTCTAAAGTGTTTAAATGGTCCCCTAAAAATTGTGAAAGAAGCACATCGATGACAACCAATCCCTGTCGATTGGTTTTAAATAAATCTATATTTTGTTGTGGAATGTTTGAATTACCCAGTACTAAATTGAACCATTGATCTTGTTTTTTGGGTACGAAGGATGAAGATAAGAATGTCTTAAACGAATAAAAATGTTTTTGGGCACATATAGAAGGTATTCTTGCTTCCAGAATGATCTGTAAGCTCTTGACAAAGCACTCGGAAACAATTTGTTCCATTTTTTCTCGACTCCTTTTACCTTTACCAAAGGCCATTTTTCAGATCAAACATGCCATCAATGTGAAAGTTTCTATTGTTTTCAGCCTATTTTCCCATGGAGCTTGGGTTTATATATTTGCATGATTTTCCATGTGCTATAACTCACACCAAACCTCTTTACAAAGGGGGCTCCTTTCATCCACCGTTATTGCTTTTGGTTGGCATTCTTAAGAAGTTATCATAAGTGAAAATAAGTTTGAGGGTCGATCTTAAAATCTAGAACAATTATTCAGATCTAAACATTTGTTAGAAATGATTGCAAGATTCAACAACAAACCATCTTGGATGCAATATTTTGATTTTCAAGCACATTTTATTAGCTTGGACTTGTCTGGTATTGTCTTTGAGAGCCCAGTCTACCGAACCAGAACTGCAAATATGTGCAAATGACACTTATAAGCAAGTGAAATCCATAAGATTAAAAAGGTTTTAACCCTAAATTGGAGCATGGACGAGAGAATAAATAAATTTATAACATGTTTATAAATAAAATGATGAACAATTACAGAGGTTGATTTACAATAATAACTCCCACAAGAATCTAATTCAAATGTGTGAGGGAAGTTGTTTGAATTAGACATTCAAAGAAAGAATTTAAACTAGCTCGGAACAAAAATTGTGGCAAAGATAAATCAAAACAACAATATAAGCAAAGTGAGGATCAAGTTTAAAATGTTGTTCACAAACTTCAAAGAATGCTAAACAATAATTGTTGCTACTGTACGAGACCTACCAAGATATGGCTTAAATATCTCTGACTAAAAGGTTGCATATTTAATGGTTGCAGGCAAAATACAAAAGTAGATATCTTTGAAATATTAAAAATTTGAATCAACCAATCTAATAAAAAAAGGTTTTGAAGCTTGGAAAGAAGCGTTATAGAGAATAGTATTAGTTTTACCTTTGGCATTAGAGGTTGAAAGGGAAAATCAATATGTATACCCACATATAGAGCGTAAAAACTGGAATTTGAGGCATAAATAGAAGACTCTATCAATTTTTTGACCGAGTAAGATAGATTTTCATCTGATTACATATGCATGAACACTGCATATATCAGTTTCATTCGGATGAAAAACTACAAATGCGACGAGATCTCTAGCTAATAACTATGGGGAGATATCAATTTTCTAATCAACATATCTAAATTTAAGGGCAACATTGAGCGAAAAAAGTGGGACTTTGTCAGGTAGTCATTAATTCCCTGGGGACTCAACAAGTTACCAAGCGAAATGCTCCGGGGCTCTGGCAAACAAGAGATCAAAGACAGGGAAAAGAGTGCCAGTTGCGTAATTTGTGCTGTAGAAATATAAGACTATGTGCTGAAGGAAACATACACGACTCTATCTCAATTTCCCAGGGTCCCTGGATTTTGTTCCTATCGGGAAGATTAATTGTCGGCCCGACAACCCACAAAGGTTTATCGCCACCGCTCCGGCTTCCAACACCGACACTTTCGAGATGTCAGAGAAATTTTGGCTCCATCTCCATGAACGTGTTTAGTATCAGCTCGTCGGCTAGCCGTGTAGAATCCATTTGCCGACAAATCTCGCTACCACAAAATCTAGTAACACCAAGCTATCAGCGGCATCGACAACCTCTGTTATCATTGGTGGCTTGTCCCTTTCACAGAACATGGCCTCCAGGTACAACCACATGTGCGTGCTCATGGTGTTAAACATGAATGATCAGACAGACAATTGCGTCACCGCCACTGCGGAAAAGCTCATGAAGGTGTTTCATTATTACTGTAACTAATTCCTCTGCCATTTCGCGATGGGAAAAACTTTGGCAATACATAGATACAATAACAAGGGAGATGGCATGTTTAAAGCCTATGATTGCAGTGCTCCTTTTCCATTTGGTGATAGGGAAAATTCGGGCAAGACATAAATATGATAGCAACGTGTTTTACAAATCATGTGTTAGGTTTCAAACAGAAATAAAAGCGTAGATGACTAACTGATTCAAAAGAAGTCCTATCGGCCTAATTATGTGGATGTAATGGTCACCGATCTCTGGGGTACATGAACCACATTTAAATTTTCCTGATACAAATATTATGTAGACGTAGTGGTCATTGATCTCTGGGGTCCATCAACTACATAAAATATATCATGATAGAAGAGTGATTTTTTTTAATAGTATTAACCTATATTGGTATGAAAATAATATATGTGATAGTGAGATGTTGTTACTATGATTGTGTAAAACTTGGTTGAGTCTCAATGTTCTTTAGGAGAGTGTATCTCAAAATTAGCTTCCACTCTCCACTTCTTCTCATGAGATGCAATATACTTCACAATTGTTTAGTTTCCACTCTCAATGCCCCCTCATGAAATGCAGTGTACCTTATAATTAGGATTGTATACTCCTAAAATTAGCTTCCACCCTCAATCTCTTCCCATAAAATTTAAATTTTCAACCAGGTAGAACGAAACCCCACACAACCCAACTAATCTATATCTCATGAATCAAATCTCCTAGTTGTATCAATATACATATTCAAATAATCACTTTTAAAGATGTAAAAAAAAATCATTATAATAAATAATATTACAATGTGTTGTAAATTAAAGATTTTAATATTAGTGCAATATAATTGTGTAAAAATAATATGTTTTGATAATGAGATGTTCTTACTACGATTGTGTAAAACTTCGTCGAGTCTTGATGTTCTTTGGGACAATGTACCCCGTAATTAGCTTTCATTCTCAACCCCTCCTCATGAGATGCAACATATCTCACAATTGTTTAGCTTCCACCCTTAACCTCTTCTCGTGAGATGCTCCTCATGAGATGCAACATATCTCACAATTGTTTAGCTTCCACCCTTAACCTCTTCTCGTGAGATGCAATGTACCTCACAATCTTTTAGTTTCCACCCTCAACCACTCATGAAATTCAGTGTACCTCACAATTGAGAGAATATACTCCCACAATTAGCTTCTACCCCCAACCCCTCCCCATAAGATTTGAATCTTAAACCTAATAGGAATTAAACCCCACACAAACCAACTAATAGCTCATTAATCAAATTTTCTAGTTACATCAATATATATCTTTGAATAATTAATTTTAATGATATAAAAAAAGGTCATGTTACAACGTAGTGTGAATTACAAATTTTAACATTAATGTAAAGTCATTTTAATTTTTGATTTATTGATAGAGCCCATTATATAGTAGACGTGTAGGTGTAATGTAACTATGTAAACAATTTTAAATGTCAGCTTAATTAAAAAATATAAACAAATTAAAAGTGATATGAGGATGAGTGTAAACATTTAAATGTTGGCTTAATTAATAATAAAAAGTGAAAGTAATAAAAATCAATTTGTTATATTTGATTTTGTTTTTAACATGTGAATAGACTTTGTTACAATACCATGGACTAATATCATGGCTTATCAATACCAACATGCCCAAAAACCATAACTTATTTCACAACCAAAATACTTTATAACAATATGACAAGATTCTTAACCATAGATATTCACCCCCACTTTACCATGGATATCATTAACTTGTAAAAAATAGGTTTTGTTACAATACCATGGACCAATATCATGGCTTATTAATACCACATACCCAAAAAAACATAATTTATTTCACAATCAAAATATTTTAAAACAATATAAAAATATTCTTAACCATGGATATTCACCCCCACTTTACCATGAATATTTGATCCAGGTGGATATTGGTGGCCACCTGCCAAGTCCATCTGGACCCCCATCATTGTCTCTTTCAGCATTTTCAGTTTCCTTAATTATAGCACAACTTACTATTTTTAGCAGTTTTTCGGGTCCTGAACTTCCGGAGCCGTTTTGAGGCCCTAAACGATGTTTTTTGGGGAATCCAGGGGCAACATGGTCCATGCAATGGACCAATGTTGCACATTCCAACAATGATAGTGCTCGAATATATCTTTCCAATGAGCTATAATACGCGTCAAACGGAGATCGTATGCCAAAGTTACGACCCCAGGAAATTGATGTACCAATTTACCCAAAACCGGGCCCACAATTTGGCGTTTCATCTTCTAAGGGTCGGTTTTGGAATGTGAAGGGTTTTCCATTGTTTCTCAATAATAAATAGGCCTTCGAGCCTCATTGTAACACAAGTGGGAAACAGTTCAGAGACATGTAGCCGCACATCTCTTCTCAGAGATAAGCTACCATCGTCCTAGCCGGTTTATTCCAATTCTGGTTGTAAGCATATTTCAGTATTTTCCATTAATGAAATGAAGTGTTATTTCCGCTGCATCTCTTTATTTATGGTTATCGCATCTCTGTGTTTATGGTTATCTCTGTAATCTATTGCGTTCCTATTTAAATCCGGATCACCCGACTCAGCATACTTTGGTGATGAGCTTCAAAATCACAAGCGGACATAGTTTTTGTCACAAGTGACTTTCTACCTTCCCCTCATCAAATAAATCTACCTACATAGATTGATGTGGGAGAGCATGCACACACTTCTGTTCAACTGTCACATCCTCCCACCATCACCACTATTAATTTCTACACAAATTTAGTTGGGAAGCCCATGGGTTGTCATACACACTTGTTACCTCAACCTCCATCTTCATGTTTTGCTGATCCTCCAGATTGCACTGTCTTGTGTTCTTCCATTCTAGACTCTACACCCATTGTGAAAAGGATCAAGCCATCGACGCAGTTTATTTTTCACAACCAACCTGCGCTTTCATTTATGATGAGTATGACTAGGGATTTGAACAACAACCCACGATGAAGGATGATATCCTCTTGTCTGTACCTCCTCCTTTTTTTCCTGACATCTTTGGTGCGTCAACTATCTTTGATTTTCCTTATGTAAATTCATCTGTGCATGCATCTACTTTCGATCACTTTTAGAATACACCCGATGTCAGTACATCATTGAACAATGGAGATGAAAAATTCTTCATTGAAAATCCACTTGATTTTTCATCTGCATTTTTCAGAAATGCAGAGGGTGAACATTCTTGTTTCTCATCTACCCCTATGTTTGATTCATCAGATCATGAGGATGTCGATGAAGTCATTGATTTTTATGATCGTAGTTGTTGTGATCTATTCACTCCTATATTCAATCACAATGTTTATTCTATCATTCTTGATATTTAAAAGCCACATGTTTATGATTATCTATTTGTCGATGAAGTTGAAACCCCATAGTCTATCGAGGCACTTCAACCCGAGCTGATGGTTATGTCAGGCCCTCGCTGTCTTGACTTTGGTTTAACTTCCGATTAGGAAATTGTTAAACTACCCAAGGCTTCTCATCACTCATATGTATGCATTGAAGATCAACCCAACACATAGATTTCACTTCCTCAACTCGAATCTGATGATCCCATTGCTCATGCATTGCAGGAATATTACACAACAAGTAAACTTGCGAGACATAAATTTTTTCTTTTTTCTCACGTTTGTTTGCATGTCACGGTCAATAGAGTGCATATGCTTAACATTTACATGCAATGTATCATAGCACCACGGTAATTCCATAGAGTGCATGTCGTGCACATTCACTTATTTCTTTTCTGTGGAGGTATTTAAACTCAGAGTCTGTTTGTCTTCATTGTTATTTATTTCATGTTTGTTGGTTCTCCTAACTGTGTTGTTTGTAAACCATGCTTCACCAACATGGGCCAATGAATGCACTAGTGGCTACATTGGAAATATCACTTCATGTGAGCAGGCCCATGCATAGTTAGCTTAGGAGTAGGAGTAGTGTTTTCTTTTGTCTTGTCTGCTTGCAGGACTGTTTTTTGTCTTTCTTTCCTTCTTTGTTTTCTTGCCTGCTTGCTTTGCTTACTTGATTTTCTCTCACATTTTCTTCTGCTCTTTGCTTTGTTATTTTGTTTGCTTGTTTATGTCCATAGGTTATTTTTACATGAAACCATGCACAATTCTTGAAATAAGTAGGGTAAAGTACAAGAGGACATGTGAAGTTACCAATACTTGGTTACTTGTTGTCTTCTCTCTTTATGAAGAACTTGTTGTCTTCGGTCAATGATACACCAATGGAAAATATGTTATGTTCGAGGTGAACCTTGGTGAAAACACAATGCTTGTGTGCTAACTAGTACCACCTACTCTAGTCTGTTGTTTAGGGCTAATCATTATCATCTAGGTCAAGTAGAGTAAGGTGAGGGGGAAAACCTTAACAAGTATGTTAGAGGTATATATAAAATACTTCTATGAAGGAAAAACCTCTTATGCTCTTAATAATTCAGGATCCCTATTTTTCCTCTAAAATAAATAAGTGCTTATGCACAATGAAAAATAAAAAAAATCAAAATGTGATTTTTTTTGAAAAAATGAATAAGGCTAAAGAAGAGAAAGGCTTCTTGCACAAAGAGGTGATACAAGTAACCCTGTCAGGGTACTGTGATGAGCCCCAGAAATGGGTAATTATATGGGCTCAGTTTGCTTCCTAATTCGACTTAATCCACCATTCTAATTAGTTTATTGCATGTTTTTGAATATATTTATGCAAGTGAATTGTGTTAGTCATTTTTCCATGTAGTCTAATGTGTGCTTTATGTAGATTTTTTGATCAATTTTGGACAAAGTCAAGGGATTTATGAGAAAATGGCACCAAATACTCAAGGAAAACAGGGAAGAGAATTTGTAGGGGGGTGTTTGCTTCATTTATGAGCCCTTTCCACAAAGCCTCCATCAGCAACTCAGACACAAAGGTCCACATTGATGCATCCAAGGGACAACCGATCAAGTAAAGAAGGACTGTTGTTTATCTCCAGTTATGGGAAGCCGAGCTCCTTGATTTTAGGAGGACTATTAGAGAACTCCATTTGTATAAATAAGGGTGCTTAGAGCCTCAGTAGTTTAGCCAGTCATTGGTAGAATTTTTGCACTTTTGTGCAACACTTGTTCAGCTCATCTTCAAGCTTCCTTTTCAAGAACATTTTATGTAATGTGACTTTTATTTTTGATAATGAAGATGAAGCAGTTTTTGAGCTAGCACTCATCTCTTTCAGAGGGTTGAAACTCTTGGGTTAAGGCCCACCCAAGTTTCCCAGCACCTCTTGCTTTGTACTTATATGTTTTTACTTTAGTTCATGAGTTAATTTCTATTACATAGATTCATTTTATTTTGTTTGGATCAGGTTGCTTTTGATGGTTTGCATAGCTGTTTTTGTTTAAGTTGCTTAAGTAGGTTAATGCAGTGACAAACTAAGATTTAAAAAGGTGAACAACAAGCCTTGATCTCCTTTCTCCCTTTCTGGAACTATGATTCAAGGTCAAGGCACTACTGCTGCCACCAAAAACAGAGTTTTTCTCTCCCAAGCAATTTCTAGTGTGAAGAACTGATTTGGAAAGATTAATGTATTGTTTCAAATTCAATTTCCTAGATCATTTCCCATTCTTTTACAATAGATCTCTTTGCATGATTTTCTATTCAAAGGTTACTGTTCAACATTTTCTGTTTGTAGGTCAGAAATTAGGTCAAGCTAGAGAAGGATTTCATGGTATAGTTAGTCCTTTCTTTGATCAGTTTTCATAAGTAGATGTGAAGATCTCTTACAAGGCATCTCATCTCACCATACATCCAATATAAAGAAACTAGCATCAGCTCACTTCTCATAGATTTCCCCAGTCATTCGCAACATTTCACCAATCTGCCCTAATTTTTGCATTTTTCTCCATAAGCTTCCCTCTTGCCATTTGAACAAATCCAACCATCATGTTCCTTCCTGATCTTCCTTGACAAGATCTAGACACCTCAACACCTTCATCTAGCCTTTAGTTACCCTTTTCCATCATTTTTACACCTTCAAAACTTCCAAAAATATCTCTCGGCCTCCTCCTGTAGATCCCCTGCAGCCTCTTGTAGAATTCCCTGTAAGTGGGTTTTTGAAATCCATTGCAATGGAAGTATTTAGAAGGGTACTAGGGGATTCTTAGGACCTCTCCACACCTTCCTCCACCTCTGAAAAAACCAAGTCCATCTTCCTTCGCCACCAAACCTCTGCACAATCACAACCAAATAAATTACAAGCATAATAATTTCACAAAAAATCACTCAAAAGCACAAAAAGATGTTTTCTTATAATTTATTTTTAGAAGTAGCTTGAATAAATGTAATTTAACTTTTTCAGTAGTCAATGTCACTCATCGCATCAGTTTCTATCTCTTTTTCTGCAAAAGTAGGGTTAGTTGGATAAATTAGAGTTTCCTAGGGTTTGTCTTACATTCCAGTCTTCTTTCTCTTTTTGCAAGTAGAATAGTCCTTGTAGAGTTAGATTTCTTTCATTACAGTTAAAAGCTTCTTCTGAGAATTCATATAAGTTGACTTAAGCTCCTAGTGATCTCATGCCAGTTGACCAAGTGACAGCCTGCAGTAAGAGCTAGTACTTGTGCATACAACACCATCGCTTCCAAGTTTGTTATGAATTACTGGTTTGATAAAACTAAAGTAGGAAGCCCCAGGAGTTGCAGCATTATTGCTGCAATACTGGTGCTCACCACTTTTTGGCACCATTTCTAGGGAAGCGCCAGAGTATTTTGTGATCTTTATTCTATTTTCTACTGCAACATTCTGCTAAGTAGTTTATTACAACAAAAATAGAGTAGTTGTTTCATTTCAATTCTGCAATTTCCATTTCAGCAAAATAGATTAGGCATCTCTTGCTTTCATTTCAATTTTATAATTTCCATTTCAACAAAAGTAGAGTAGCCCTTTCAACTCTGCAAGTTCGATTTTAACAAAAGTAAAATAGTCATTTCCTCGCTTTCATTTCAATTTTGCAATTACCATTTCAGCAAAAGTAGATTATTCATTTCCTCGCTTTCATTTCAATTCTGTAATTTCCATTCCAACAAAGTAGATTAGTCATTTCCTTGTTTCATTTCAATTCTACAATTTCATTTCAGCAAGTTTATTTCAGTTAGTTGCAATTTGTTGTTCTATCCATTTCAGTTTTGTAGGTACAAGTAGAAAAAAAACAAAAATCACCCAAAAAGATATTTCATTTCATGCCTTGTAGGAACAGAGATAATTCAGGGAAATTCCTACCCAACACCCCCACCACATCACAAAGTCACCCTTCTCTCTTCTTTGGTGGCAGTGATCCAGAAGAACCTATAGGTGAACCACTAGAGATATACAAAAATCCTATAGGAGAAGAAGAGCAAGAAACCATCCCTCTTGAGACCATGGCTGAAAACAGAAACGTTAGGGGGAATGGGGAAAGAGTAGAGGGTAACTTTCCCATCAAGAGACCAATGGAGACACTAAAATGAAGAAGATAAGTCCTTCAACCATACCTCACTTCCATGGGTTGAATACCGAAGATCTTGATACATTTTTGTTTGAATTTGTTGTTATATGTCGAACCTATGACTATGCAGAAGATGAGCAGAAGTTGAAACTATTTCCTTCTACCCTCAAGGATGCAACATTGCGCTAGTTCATGGGGTTACCTGGCAACATCATTACAACTTGGGCTCAGATGCATCAAGCCTTTAATAACAAATATCAAGACTACTGTAGGTCAAAGGATACCAAGGAAGAAATCTTCCAAATGACCATGGGAAGCGATGAATCCTTGTAAGATTATGAAGAGAGGTTTCAGCTCAGTTATAAAAGTGTCAGGAACACACTTGACCTTGAATCTCTGAAGTTGGTCCTACTCAAAGGAGTCCCGGAAGACCTTCTAGATACCCTCCATTTGTTGGTTGGGGGGGACATCTACAAACTACCTTATGAAGACATAAAGACTATGCTTATAAACCATTTTAGGGTAGCCAGAAAGAGAGGTAGGGGAAGTCAACCCCTAGCCAGTACATCCTCATCCAGTTCATCCCTTAGAGGTGAATTTGGAAATCTGCTGGAAGATTTCAAGAGCGAGATGTTACAGACTCTTGCCATGAAAATGGATACCTTGCATATCAAAAGGAAACAAAAAGAATTAGAAAGGGAATTGGCCATCTTTTGTCCTAGCTGCACCAGAAGGAATCCTAGGAACGAATGTCTACTGAACTCTATAGAAGTGTGTTCAATCTGTGAAGAAGACCATTCTATGAATTAGTGCCCTTCCTTGCTCGGACTTAAAGCTGCATGCCAGGGGGCCGAAGGAGCCACTGAACCATTCTATTTCATGAACCAAAGGAGGCCACATGGACCCAGACCTTACCATCAGGGAATGCAAGGGACATCCGAGGTGTATTACAACCCCAATCAAGCCATTTCCATGCCTTCTTGGGGTCCCCCTACTCATCCTTCTTGGTCCATACCCCGTCCTTGGTCATATCCATCTCAATACCATGCTCAACCAGCTACTCTTTCATTTCAATCCTATGCTCAACCGCAACCCTAGTGGAGTGCATCTCATCAGGGGTGGAGGCCCTAATACAACTCTCCTCCCACTCTTTTGCCTCCACCACTTGTTTGACCACAACCATTGCCTCCTGCTCCACCAAGGTAACCCCAAATGCCTACCCAGCTGAACCCAAACAACGGATAGGCCCAACAGGTATATAATGGGGAACCATCATGCCCGACCTATGCTATGGAGATTCAGGAGATTAACCTACAATCTGGGAAGGTTCTCTCAGATAACCAGCCTCCCCCTAAGGAGGATGAGGAAGAAAAAGAGGAAAGTGAACCAAAAGCCACTCCACCCTTTCTTGAGAGATTAACTGGAACAACACAACCTACCCTAGAAGAAACTGAAATTGTGGGAGAGTTAAAACAATTATGTGTAAAGATACCACTTCTCCAAGCCATAAAGAATGTTCCTATATACAACAAGATGATCAAGGAGAAGTGCTTCAAGCACCCAAGCAGGTGCAGGAGAGATGCTCCAACTATTAATGTCATAGGACAACTGTTCGACTTGATGTTGGGGCAGGTAATCTGTCTGAAATATCTAGACCATGGAAGCCTTGTAGTCGATGTCCACATGAATGGCACCATAATCCCCCATACCTTGATTGATCTATGGGTTGCCATTAATGTGATGACCAAGGACACTATGCTCAAGCTCAACCTTCAGGGTTGCCTAAGAAAGACCACAACAGTACTACAGTTAGCAGACCGCTCCACCATGACCCCTAAAGGGATTGTGTAAGATGTAATGGTCTCCATCGATTCTTGGGAGTACCTTGCTGATTTTCTGGTTCTCCAACTAAAGGCAAAGCTCACTGGGTATCCTCTCATCCTGGGAAGACCCTGGTTGTGTACTGCAGATGCCTACATCAGTTGTCGAGGTGGGAACATGAAATCAAGAATGGGCATATGTCCAAGCAGCTAGTCCTATATCCTCCTGCCCAACCTTTGTTAGAACATGTTTTACCTCTCTGGTTGTAGGAGGAAGATGAGGATGAAGTCTATTTCACACCACTGTGTGAAGTGGAAGCTAACATGGGTGGGGGCCCACAAACCGAGGATGATCTTATTGAAAACTTGAATCAAAATCCACCCCCTAGTGTGTTGCCATTAGAAGCGTTGGTGAAAGAAACCCAAGCCAATCCTTTAGTTGATCTCTGTGTGGATGACCCAACCTCTCTCTGAGTTAAGAATATGGAATTCAACCCAAAAAGAACCTTGAAAATCAACTCATCCCTATCCACCTCTCAGGAGGAAGAACTGTGTAGCTTATTAAGAAACCACTTGGATGCCTTTTCTAAGAGCTATAAGGAGATGAAGGGAGTGCACCCATCAGTCTGTACTCATCATATTTACATTAAAGAAGATTGCAAACCACTTAGGCATCCTCAAAGGAGGATGAATCCATCCCTTTAGGACATCGTCAAAAAAGAACTGCAGAAGTTACTGGATGCAGGATTCATCTACCCTATCTCTGACAGCGAATGGGTCTCTCCTTTGGTTCTAGTGTCAAAGAAAATGGGAAGTGGAGAATCTATGTCGATTATCAGGAACTAAACAAGGCCACCAAGAAGGACCATGTTCCTTTGCCTTTCATAGATCAAGTGTTAGATGGCCTGGCAGGGAAGAAGTTTTTCTCCTTCCTAGATGGGTTTAGCGGGTACAACCAGATCCAAATCATCCCGAAAGACCAAGATAAGACCACTTTCAGTTGTCCTTGGCGTACCTTTGCATGTTGGGTCCTTCCTTTCGGATTGTGTCATTCTCCCGCCACTTTCCAAAGAGCAGTATTGAGTATATTTGTTGTACTGGTTCATGATGTAGTGGTAATCTATATGGATGACTTTACCCCTTATGGTTCCAACTTCTAGGAAGCTTTGTCTAACCTGGGAAAAGTTTTGGACAAGTGTATTGAAATGAACCTATCCCTCAGTCCTGAAAAATGTGAATTCCTGATGACTAAATGGATTGTGCTAGGTCATGTAATCTCTTAGCAAGGATTGCAGGTGGATCCCAACAAAATTGCCATCATCCAAAGGGTCCAACCTCCTCAAAAGGTAAGAGATGTTCAAAGTTTCCTAGGTTTAGCAGGGTATTATAGAAGATTCATTAGGGATTTCAGTAAGCTATCCTCTCCATTGTTTGGTCTTTCGGGAAAATATGTTGAGTTCATATGGACTAACAACTATCAAGAGGCTCTGGATACCTTGAAAAGTAAACTGGTGACTGCCCCAATTTTGAGAGGCCCAAACTGGGCCCTACCTTTCCACATTCATACAGATGCCTCGAACAAAGTGATAGGAGTAGCCTTAGGGCAAGTTGATGAGAAGTTGCCTTATGCCATATATTTTGTAAGTAAAAACTTGTCGAAGGCAGAATTAAACTACATTGTAACCGAAAAGGAGCTCCTAGCTATAGTCCATTCCCTAAATAAGTTCAGACACTACGTCACCGGCTATCAAACATTTGTACACACTGATCATGCTGCAATTAGGTATTTAATGAACAAACCAGATGTAAATGCTCGCATTATTAGATGGTTGCTTTTATTGCAACAATTTGATTTAAGCATTGTTGATAAGCCAGGAAAAGAAAATGTTGTTGCTGATTTTTTGTCTAGACTAGATCTGCCTGCGAGTGAAGAAGGAATGGTGGATTATCAAATGCCAAATGAACATCTATTTTCTATCTCACTACTCTCTCAATGGTTTGCTGATATAGAAAATTACTTGGTTTCCACACAATAACCACCACACCTGTTCTTAAAAGAGAAGAGCAAGATCGTGAGGAAAAGTGCCCCTTTCACCTGGATTGGGGGAAATCTCTTCAAACTTGGCCCAGATCAGGTTTTGAGGAGATGTGTCAGGGAGGAGGAGGTTTTTGAAATTTTCCTAACCTGTCATAATGGGCCCTGTGGTGGCGATTTTGCAGCAAAAAGGAGTACCTTCAAAATCCTACAAGCAGGTTACTATTGGCCCACTCTTCATCAAGATGCAAGGATATATATCAACCAATGTGACCGGTGTCAAAGGATGGGGAAACATACTCCAAGAGATGAGATGCCCCTACAACCTCAAGTGACTTTCAAGCCATTTGAGAAGTGGAGCATGGACTTTGTTGGTCCTGTCAACCCTCATTTAAAGTAGAAATCTTACATCATTGTGTGTACTGATTATCTAACAAAATGGGTAGAAACAAAGGCGTTGAAGGCAGCAACAAAAGAAAAAGTAGCTGAGTTCTTGAGAGAGAATATATTCTACAAGTTTGGATATCCAAGAAAATTAGTCACAGATCAAGGGAGTCAGTTTACCTTCAATCTGACTGAAGACCTCCTCACACATCACAAAATTAAGCACAAAACTTCCACCCCTTATCATCCATAAGAAAATGGACAGGTGGAAGTCACTAACAGAGCTTTGGAATGGATTTTGATCAAAGTAGTGAGCAATAGCTGAAAAGCTTGGGCAGATCGATTGATTGAGGCCACGTGGGCCTATAACACCACCTGGAAGACCACCACAGAGTTCACACCCTATGAGTTGGTCTATGGGAAGAATGCTTTGCTATCAATAGAATTTGAATTTAACACACTAAGGATGGTAGCTTAGCTGGACCTAGATCTCAACCATGCACAAAAGGAAAGGTTACTTCAGCTAAATGGATTGGATGAACAAAGATTGTAGGCCTTTCTCCACTCAGAGGTAGTCCAGCTTCAAAGGAAAATATGGCATGACAGACACCTCAAAGAGAAACAATTCCAGGAAGGAGATTAGGTGCTACTGTATGATTCAAGGTATAAATATTTCAAGGGTAAACTGAGGACAAGATGGCTAGGACCGTACATAGTAGAAAGGTGCAATGACAATGGTTCAGTGCTAATCAGGACCATCGATGAAGAAGCCATCCCCAAGATTTTCAATGGGCATAGGTTGAAAATCTACAAGAAGACCCTCTCCAAGCAAGAATTCATTGAGAACCTGAGTAAAACAATGTTGGTAGCGGAGGAAGTCTCTGCCTCCACTCCAAAA
>APFE031460768.1:0-22114 GCA_000404065.3 Pinus taeda
CTCTATTTGCATGTAAACATGACTTATTTAATTCATTTTCAGGCTAACATGACTGTGTTTTACATCGTTTTTCTTATTTCATTCTTCAAGAGGATTGTGTTTGTCTTCGAGGGCTGATCTAGACTCTAGGTTTACTCATATACATTACATTTATGCTCAAGAAGAGCTCTTTAACTATTTGAATTTCCTATAGCACTTCAACATGTGTTGGAGCTATGTAATGAGCAAGAAACTCATTTTATAATCTTACAAAAATAATAATTTCTTTTCTTTTACAAGTACAAAGATCAAAATTACATTTATGAAGACCGAACCTAGTTACACTTTCTTCAACAACTTATTGAGTATATGGGAAAATTGAACACTTTAATAGTATCCATAACAAGTTTCTTAACATTAAATAGTTTATTTTTCTTCTTGGTTAGTTATTTTGTTTTTGGAGTTAGTTATTCTATTATAGGCAATTCCTCAAGTTCCTCTGTTATCAAAATACTTTCAATAGTTTCCATTACTATTGACTTTTCTATGGTCGCCCTTTATTTCTTTATTGTGACCCTTTTAGAGCCTTCATGTATATGTATTGTGCATGTTAGTTTATTTGAAAAAACAAGTCATACAAACATATGTTGGCTTTTGAATATATATATATATTATATATATATATAATATATTAATATATATATATATTATATATATAATATTCATGTTTTTTTTTTTAAAATTTCCTTATTACTTAGAAAAAACAATTTTATATTCTTTTGATTTTTTTTTTCTACTCAATTTAGCTTGTTCTCTTTATTTTGGTTTTTTCCTGAATATGTTAGTTTGAACATCTTGTTTTTATTTTTCATCAAGATCTTGTTTGTTTGGCCTTTTCTCCTCATTCTCCTTGACATTAGGTTTCTATACTTCATTGCTTCAACATAATTTTCTTTTCTTTGTTTGTCATTTTTCCTTTGTATATTTAGCTTGTGTTTTTTCTCTTTTCTTAGCTTGAACTTCCACTTTTTCCTTTTTTTATTACTTCTAACCTTTTATTTTTCTTTTCCTTCCTTTTCTCTTACAAAACTTGTATTTTAACAACAACTTTCCATATCTTCCTTTATCTTCCTTTCTTTTACTTTTGCAAGAATATATTGTTTTTTCTAGACGTCATCAAAATTAAGGGATTTTCTCTTTGGTTGTTCAATGTTAATTTTTTGTGTTGGAAAGGGAAAGAAATCTTCATCTAAGTCCTACACTTTCCCACAACATCTAAAGGGTCATGCATCTAATACCTTTACAAAGTAACATGATATTTATCCTTTTTTCTACTTCCATCCTTGTCTAAGTAGAATCATTCAATCTATACATGTATATCGACAATGGATATGCTGAACACATTATTTTGGATACTAATTGAGAAAAGTGTTGAAACCATGCAAAGTAGTATGGTAACTGCTTTCCTAAATAATCACCTTTTAGGCACTTAGATTGGAAGTGTATGAGGTTCTTGAGTTTCCCCATAAATTCTTATGCAAGTGGACCATATTAGTATCCAATATCCAATCTCCTTGAGAACCTCAATAACTTGTGGATATATCCTTGGGCATGGTTCACAAAATTCAATTCATATAAGTAGGCAAGGAAACTATCACAAATTAGAGGACATTGATATTTGTACTTGTGCATCAACAAATATTTGAAATATACATGAACTTGGGGTTTCTCTGGTGACCAAGACCATTCTAATCCTATAAACAAGCTAGAGGCACAAACAACAAATACATAAATTACATGTAGAACTGTAGAGCATTTATAGGTGCACTGATTTGGAATTTTGTTATAGCTTCCACTATAAAGAGTTATACAAAATGGTTGCCCAATTGAAAATTTTGATGGTTAGTGATTTCATGAATCGTTTGCACCCAAACAATTTTCACATTAGTTGAAGATCCTTCCTCTTAAATCTTGCGCATTAATTGGGTGGAACATGCATTACTTGATATGAAATTTATAGTAGAAAAGGGTCTAGTTTCTCTAGCTTTAAAATTCCTCCTTATTCATACCATCTGGTGAGGATACCATAATAGTGATGGGTGTGGATGAAATCCCTAACCCATTCATTTGTAAAATAAATTTCAACTTTTCATAGTTTACAATATACTTCCAAGATTATGGGAATAAAGGAACCAAAATTTGCTTGCTCATTCAAAATCTATTTCGTGTTTACATTTGTATGCTCCATCAACCATCCAATGATTTATGTAGATGGCAAGACAAGTGACCTGATAACAACATTATGGATGTATAATTTCCTTAGACTTTGTGATATCTCAATTACCTCTTCTTCTCTTTCATTTGGGTTTTCAACATCTAGAAATCCTTTCCCACGCTTAATCAATATGAATAACGCATTACAAGGATGGACACCATCAACAACATGCATTCTTTAGTAGTATTAATATCAAGTTGTTTATCCTTGATTAGTTTATTTTTCTTCTTGGATGGTTCTTCTTCATATAGACTTGGTTATTCTATTATAGGCACTTCCTCCTCAAGTTCCTCTATTATCAAATTATTTTTAATAGGTTTCTTTGTTATTGACTTCTTTTCACTTACCTTCTTTCTACTCCCATATCCCTTCATATCCATGTATATGTACTTGCATACTAGTTATTTTAATAATAAGACATACACTATATGTTAGCTTTAACATCAAAAATAAATTTCATGTTGTAGCCCATTTCAATAGTTCAAATTAGGGTTAGCTTTTGAAAATTAAAGGTGGTTGTAATCAACCAATAGGGTGTTACTCTTAAATTTATGTTTTGCTAAAAAGAATGAACCTACTCGAATTCTATATCAACATTAAGTAAACAAATTTAAGTGTCTGACAAGAACATAGCACAGTGACTATGCCATGAAATCCATGAGGAGTATATATTTACAGTTATTTCAGCCAAATCAAAATAGTCATAAATACACAAGTAAAATGCATAAGTGAAAAATGCATGTACTTATTAGCTCTTTGGAGTCCAAATGTTTGTGTAATAATTCTCTTGATCCCATGAACTAGTCTTAAATCATAGAGAAGAATCACACAAAGGGTTGATTTTCCATGTAACCCATGTGGCCAACTTCATAAGTGTTGGACCCTGAGGAAGTTTCAATACTAATGAGGATAAGGAATAAGGTATGCAAGTCACATTATGAATAATTCAACAAGGTCTTCATGCCATTGTATTCCCCTGAGAAAAAGTCCCCCTCCCCTTAAATATTAGTGTCCTCTAAATTGTCATGAAAGGATATTACTACCAATATCAACCCCTCAACAGTGGTGTTCCAAGGACCCATAAATTAGAATAATATGATGTCAAGTACCCTCTCTAGAAATCTCTATCATTTTCCCAACACAAGTATCACCATCAATTTCCCCTTAGGCTCCCTTGTTCAAAGGAGATCTCTCCTTCTTAAAGCAATCTCAAGTGGTTATCCAATGTAACTAGCTAACTCATATTAAGGCAAATTTATGTTAATGAGGGATTTTATTAATGTAAGAATAGAGTAAAAGTCAGTTATAACCATTTTCCGTTTTGCCTATTTATAGAGGATAATAAGTTAGAATAAGAAAAAAAACCATTTTGGATCATTATTGTCAAGATATTGAGGTTGGAATTTGAGGTTTATGGTTGGATCCCAAATAGAAGTAATGGAGAAAACTTACTTGATTGGAGATACAGATAAAAATAAAATTAATCCTCGAGAATGATTAAGGATGATAAAGAAAACTTGTAAGACTCCTTTAAGGGAAAGTAATTATTTTTATGGTCAAGGTTGAGAGTGATGGGTGAGTGTTGATAAAAATACTAAACAAAATACCATATGGAGTATTTGAAAAAAAATTCTCAAGAAAATGGATCAACGACACAAAAATAGAAGCTACACATGCAATTGAACATGAATTTAATGAAGTAAAGAAGTAATTTCCAAATTACAAAAACATAATAAGGAATTAAAATAAGATATTAGGATAAGGGTGATCAATTGTAAAAGATGCAATCCCTCAATGAATCACTCATTAATGAAAAATAACAAATAGCGCCCAATGAACAAAATATGATTGTGAGTTCAAAAATAGCTTTTGAGTTATGTTTGAGATGAATACTTGGGTTGTTCATTTCCTTAATTATGCCTAGGAGGTTGGGTCTGTTACACACCTATGTTATTTGAGAAGGATAAAGATAATTCAAGATGTACTCATTTTTGCATTGTTATAAAGTGAGCCAACACGAAGCAGTGATTATAATTATATATATCATTGTTAATTTTACTAAAACTTGAGGATTTGAGTTTGATAGATTTCTCATAAGCCTACCAACTACTTAAAATAATTTCAAGGGTATATTTGTGGTTTAAATGTTCTTAAAAATAGTCATATTCACACCGTGACATAGATTAGATATCTAATAAGATATAACCAAGATATTATTTGTGCATTTGTGAGTCCATTTTAACTTAAATCTACATGAAATGTCATTAGTAAACATCTAAATTCAATCAATGCATTAATATAATCACTTTAAATAGTACTCTAAATGACATTGGATATCAAAATGACATATTCGCAACTTTTTATCCTAAATTGAATGACTAAACAAAACATAATACACCTCTTGCATGTCAATAACCACAACCATCTATATACACTAAATGGCACCTTATAATACCAAAAATAAACACAATTCTTAAAACTACAACTCATAGGAAATTTCCTTCCACTTCTAACATGTAACATGTCCAATGTTGTTTATAATAAAAACTTTAATACAATCAACAAACCTAAGAAATTTATTTTATAAAGTTGTTGAAATTAGGTACATATTCCATGATAAGCCAATCTTTTACTATGAAATAGATTTAGCAATTAATCAATCTATTTGCAATTGCAAGCCCTTTGAGACAAATTTTCAATTATTATACTTGCCTATAACATAATATATTGTAATCATTTTGGATTGAATTGGTTTGAGTGACAATTTTTTTTTACAGTTTTTAATATATATATATATATTAATTCAATTTTAAGATTGGATTAAGGATATTGATTAATAATTTAGTTTAAGAGTTGTTTTATAGTGCGATTTTTGTTAATGGGAATCTCACACAAAAATTTGTGGTGGAATCTTGATTTGTGTTATTTAAATTAGTTTTTTGACTATATATATGGATTCGCACCTAAAAAACTTTTAGGGCACTTCTATTGTGCAGTGTTACCCATCAAACTTATGATTTCAATAAATTCCTACTGATTTTAGAGAAAATTAAACTTGATTTTTTTTTTTTTTTTTTTTTTTTTTTCCAAAAAATCAACACTAAAAACAACTGAATTTACTTAAGTTAAAATCTATTTTTTAAAAATAAAAAATATATTTAAATTTTAAGTTTAAAATTTAATTTTTTTAAATAATTTTTTTGTTTTTTCGAAACTCATCACGTAAGTACTACATTGACAACGAAGCTCAACTAACTAAATATGCCCGTGATTTCAATCAACTCTCAGTTCCATAACAAATAAAGCAATAAATGTTAGTCTTGTTTGGCAAGTAATTGCAATAAATGTTGTGTCTGTTGGAGCCACAACACCCTTCGAATCCCAAGTCTATCTGTGTAACAATTAAGACTGTGGCTATTGAAGTCTTAATTGTCATTAAGTCAAGTCACCCACCACTAACAATATTAACATTTTTTTATTAGTACTGTGGATACTTTGAGTTTTTTTCCCAAAAAAATCATAGAAATTTAAAATCTAACAACATTAATATTCTTGGTTAGAAACTAGAAATTAATTATAAATTAGTTCAATCTGTGAGCCATGATGTAACCAGGTTATTTTATCCTGCACATCAGAGCTATGTCAGACTCTTTGTCATCAATTGCTAAGCTCTTTGTCATCAATGGCTCCTTAGCACACTTCATGATGTTTGCAGACCTAATTTTTTGTTAACCCATATTTGCTATTACTTTCAGATATTTAAAAAAAAAGTTTTATGGTTGTGGTTTAATAGTTAAGAGGAGAGATTTGATCTTTAAAAAATTTATGGTCCAATTTCATAGAAGACTATTTGTGCATGTGAACGGCTCAAAAACTTATTTTTTAAATCGAAAAGAACCGCTCAAAAAGCTATTTCTTAAATTGAAAAAAAAAACAATGGTTATGAAGTGTTTATTAATAGAGATACAAAAGTCGAGTTGTTTTTAGTGCGATTTTTTGGGAGTTTTAAAGTGGATTTTCCTGGTTTTGTTTCTTTAAAATCTCGCAGAAATTTATTAAAATCACAAGTGTGATGAGTAAACCCTGCACAATCTAAGTGTCTTGGGTTTTTTTGGGTGCTGAATCTATATATACAATCAAAAAATTAATTTACATAACACAAATCAAAATTTCACCTCAAATTTTTCCACGAACATCAAAAAATCCAAAAAATCAAAACAACTTCTATAAAAATGTCAACCGAATCCATGTGATTTACGTCTTTAGTCAATACGTTTGTCTCTCCGGACAAAATGCCAAATGTCAAACTTTTTGGCAGGCAATTAACACCATTGGTAATCTGGTCCGGGTGTATCGGGATAGCTGATAATCCCATGGAGCCATTGAGGGGGCAAAGGTGAAAAGTGTGCAAGCAAGGAGAAATAGAGGTGGAGCCGGTGTGTTAATGAACAGGCGCGGAGGCACATGGGGCCGAGTGCCCACCAAAATCTGCGTTCCCACCCAGCCACTCACTCACCAATTTGCTGCCAAATGCAACAATTTTAAACAGAAAAATCTGATAGTCTTGATCGCAATCATTGCCATTTGTTGCGCCGAGATTCCTTTCTGCCAGCTCCTTTCATGTACATGAGAGGACCTTTTTCTTCAATTCGATGGGGTGCATACTGTCACATACTGTCATAGAGATTTTTTTGTTATGATTTTCCTTTGGAAAAATTTTCAATTGTTATAATTACAATATTTGAATGCTCATTAGGCCTTCCTCTAATGTTTTGGCATATGAAATCATCTTTTATTTTTTGGTAATACTTAGAGATCTCATGGATGGTAGTGAAGCACTTGAATTTTGTCACCTCTCTCAATTGAATTCATTACATTAAATAGTTCACATAAACTATATTTTTCATGTGGGCCAATGGTTTGAGGTAGTGTGGTTAGCACATTCACTATGGGGTTCACTGCTGAAATGGTTAGGTCATCATAGTCAAATGATTGTAGTATTTCAGGGTAGAGATATAAGGTTCAAATATTCGAAAAAAGTACCTCGAGGGGAGAGTTTATGACTCTTTAAAGAAAAAAGGGAAAATATTATGTATACATTCATTCTTTGCCTCTATTTCTTTTTTACTTAAAAATTGCTTAAATTATTATTGTGTTCAGTGCTCTTACATTTTTATGTACTATTTATGTTTAGTGCTCTTACATTTTTATGTACTATTTATGTTTAGTGCTTTTACATGGTTATGTACTATTTATTGATTATCTCCCTACCTTTATTTCTTTGTGTACTTAAAAATTGTTTCATTCTTTGCTTTCATTTCTTTTTGTACTTCAAAATTCTTCAAATTATTATTGTGTTGGGTGCTTTTGCCTTCATTTCTTTTTTATTTAAAAATTGCTTCAAATTATTATTGTGTTCAGTGCTTTTGCCTTCATTTTTCTTTTATTTAAAAATGGCTTCAAATTATTATTGTGTTTAGTCCTTTTACATTGTTATGTACTATTTATTTTTAGTGCTCTTACATTGTTATGTACTATTTATTTATTGATTATCTCATTGCTTTTATTTTTTTACTTAAAAATTGCTTCATTCTTTGTGTTTATTTCTTTTTTATTTAAAAATTGCTTCAAATGATTGTTGTGTTTAGTGCTCTTATGTTGTTATGTACGGTTTATGTTTAGTGATCTTATATTATTGCTCTTACATTATTATGTACAATTTATTGATTATCTCATGATCACAAATTTAAATAAATCTTATAAAAATATTAAGAAATGATTTTAGTTAAAGAATTTTTATGATAAAAGCAATACAAGGATTAAAAAGCCTATGTAGTATTATCTATATCACAACTCGTAATTAAATATTTAGTAATATTAATAGAAAACTTCACTCTATATTCACTATTTTGAGTACTTATCTCTATAATATTAAATCCAATATCAAATATTTATTATTAACTCTTTTCTTAAACTTAAATTTGTTCAATTAATATTATATTACAATTTGTTGATTTACATTTTAAAAAGATAAACATCTTACTTTTAAATCTCATTGTCATTTTTCTTTTACATTATTTGAATTCCTTTGTTTCCCTTCATTAATTAATATTTTTCATTTAATGACTAAATGGAGGCTAATATAGATTATAGTAACATCATTTACCTTCCTCTAATTTGGTAAAAAAGAAATGGTTATATTTTCATGTCAAAGGGTATATGACTCATATTGCCTCTTCATTCCTCTATGAGGGTTTTTAATTTCAATAACCTATATAAAAAAGGGTAGAGTATTTGGCATGATTAAATCCATGTCCACATCACTTACCTTGTAGGGAGGGGGTTGGGACCTATTAACAGTCAAGCATATTTGGTCAAAAGATAACTAGGAAATATGCCAATGTTGCCTTGCACAATCTCTTTACGCTTTGGGCTAATGCTTGCTAACCTTGGGGGTAATCTGATTGTAATTTGTGTATATATATGTGTGTGTGTATAACCTAAAAAAATACATTATGTATGATAATCTACAAAGAAATCAAAATATACATTGTTTGTGCCTCATGGATTTTGTTTTCAAAATCTAAAACTATTTATGACCTAGCTATGCATCTATAATTATAAACTTTCAAAAAAAATTCGTTGAATTTTAACATATCAAACTAGTTTATTACATCATTACGACATAAAAATATTGTAAGGTCACTAGGATATTAACCATTCAAAAACTTTTTCCTAATAGAGCACATCTATAAAGTGTCAAAATAAGGTAATGAGTGACTTAGGCATGAGTTCCTCTCTAATTTTTTATTTTTTTTTGTAGCTAGAGAAGCTTCCTCCAAAGAAGGAGTGACTTTTCAGAGTATATATGCTTTGGAATTGAATTCCTTTTATATATACAAGAATGAGATAATATAAAAGAGATTCTTTATATTTGTAATGCCCCTTTTTAAAGCCCCGGGTTTTGTAATTGTAATTGAGACTTATAATGTTGGAAATGGCTAGTAAGGATATCTTGATACACTTTATTGGATGTAATGTGCATTTTATTTAGTATATTGCTAAAAAGTTGAAGAAGAGAATAGATAACATGGATCCTAATGCCTAAGTGGAATTTGTAAGCGGATTTAAAAGGGTTCCTATCTTACATGAATTAAAGTTCATATTTTGGTTTTGTGGTTGAACTACCCAACTGCCAACAATTATGGGAAGGAATGGGGAGTGGTATCGAACTACATTAGAGGTATGGGCTATGTTATTGAGACTTATGAATTGGCCATGCAACGCAAGGAGGGACCCTAAATCCTCATGTTGGGTAGTGTGCATGTGGTTGATAAGTAGAGGATAGCAATGAGTAGTAAAATGTGGTTGTGTGTGAGAGACAACTAGAGAAGGGCATGGAAGTGACCTAGAGAAACCTATGAGAAGATTAGAAAACCTGGCATGGATGTTAGGATTATGACTGTAAATAAAAGGAGATAGCCCTATCAGTCACAAAAACCTTGTGTGGAATTGTTATTTTAACTTAAATTCAATGAGGAAGTTAGTGTGGAAGCCTTTAGGTTAAGCTAGAGGGCCAGGACAATTGTTTGAATATTTTTTCTTGACTAACAACATAAGGCACTGAGAAAAGAGAAGCATCAAGGAACTACTGTATTAGTGAAGGACTCCCTTTGTGTTGTGCAAGCCCATGGTTTCCATACTATGGGTGTTAATTATCCCTTAATCAATGTTTTAAAGGTAGAATATTGATTCTTGTATGTGAAGGAGAATGGCCTTCATGTTCTCTACCCAAAATTTCCTCTTGTTAAGCCATGAGTGGGTCTCCCTCTCAATGCATTGGATCTAGCTCAAGAGTGACCAATTGTAATAAAATTGTAGTGTAGTTGAGCTTATGGTTGGGTAGATAATGTCACTCCTCTCTTTAGATTCTAGTAAGCTTAAAGTGATACAAATAAGTATATATATTTCATTTTAATGAAATAACTTGATTTGATTCATATATTTATGAATGTTGTCATGCAAGATTACTGAGTATGTTGTAATGATAAGATGAAAAATTCTATAATTGTGCTTGGTTATTAGTTATTGATTCTCATATGAATGAAATATGTTTATATTGGTATGTATGTGATAGAAGTGAGGTAAATTGTTTTTGAAGTATGATGCATAAGTTGATTTGATCCCAAGGATCTTCTTGTATTTTTTTAATGTGTCTAGCCAACAGTGGGACTAAATAGCTATGTCGTATCCCTGAATTTAAATGAGAATACTGGGAGGTCTTTCCATGAATGGATACCTTGGAAAGGGTAGATAATGTTGAGAAATATAGGGTAGCTAGATTAGGGTGATTTCTCTTAAATGTTTGTGATGTTATTTTACTTAAATTTATGTACTAGTATTTAACTTCTTCTTTCACTTAATTATTGTTGTGTTCTTATCATAAAAAAACTACTAAACTATAAAGATCAATGAGACAAGAGGACACAAAATATAGGCTACTAGCCAGGGCCAAAACCTCTCACCTTGAGAGGAAAACCCACAAGAATTATTCTCTTCTTATAGCATCTTCAAAAGACGAATTCCAAGACCTAAGACCCTTTTCAAAGACCCCTCCGAGACCAAGTCAACCTTCCTTCTTGACGATATTTCCTTACATAACTTCCAACAACAAACATCGACCTTCCAACAAATTCTCCAACAACTTCGACCTCTAGTAACAATTTCGACCTAGCAGCTTCAACAACTTTGACCTAGTAGATTCACAACTTCGACTTTGATGCCACTTTACAACTTCAAGTTTGATGCGTCTTCATAGCTTCGACCTTGATGCAACTTCACAACTTCAACCTTGATGCAACTTCACAACTTTGACCTTGATGCAATTTCACAACTTCACCCTTGATGCAACTTCATAGCTTTTACCTTGATGTAGCTTCACAACTTTGAATCAGCTTCAAAATTTTGATTTTGTAGCTTCAAAATTTCGTTTCACATGAGAGAGAGAGAGAGAGAGACCCAAAACTTTGGTTTTAACTTCTTTCTTGAACTTCACTTGCCTTTTAGACTTCTCCTTCTTAAGATCTAACTTATTCTCTTGCTTCTTCCTATGACTTGGATGTGTGCTACAAATTAGGTCGACTTTATCTTGGAGGGTCTATTGACACAATTTTGACTCAGATAAATTCTTTTGAATTATTACAAGATGCCCAACGAGGTCTTTTATATATGACAATGACTCTATTTACTTCTTGATTCTATGAGAAACCCTAGAAGCACTCAATGGGTGCTTGACCTATAAATAAATTGTCCTTGAGCATGAAACCCATGCTACAAAAATAATAATAATAATAAATTTTATTTCTTTTTACAATATACAAGAATTAAGAGTACATTTCATATTTATGAAGACCGAGCCTAGTTACATATTTCAACACTCCATCTTAACTAGGGAGGTATTCATAATTATACAAGGTACATGGACATTCTCATACTAAATAATTTTCATACAAAGAGTTGGATTGGTAAGCCATCTCATAAGCTATGTTATCAGCTTATATAAATGCATCTCACCATATCAACTAGCATTATCATATAACAAAGCCTTAACTAACAACTCTATCTATCCACAAGATTAGAGCACAATGTTGGGGAGACTAATGATTTATAGACACCTTCGTCAATGTCTTTCAAGGCACATACCCCATCCGTATGTTCAAGGTATGTCCTTATAGGACTATTCCCATCTTGAATTTACACATCCTCATGGGATTTCCTCTTCGACTACTCTTACCTATTGGATACCCTACCTCATCCTCAAAGAGTATTAGAATCAATCTCATATACTTACCCAATCCTCCATTCTTTCTTCATAACATGAAGAAAATAATTATGTGTCTATATCTCCCTCTCAACTAGGGAGGATCTACTCATTCTTATAAAAAATAATATACTCATGCTCCCTCTTAATTAGGGACTTGTTACAAACAACAACTATCTACTCTTCAGTGGATATCATGGTACTATTAGCTACTTGTAGAGCTCCTCCTTTCTATGTCATCATGTCATGAATGAGCTTCACTTTCTTCACTATGGAGCCTTCTCCATTACTTATTCGTAGGGCATCAACCATTTCCGTTACTTCCCTTCAATGAAACATAGTGTTGAACCAATAGTCACGTCATCCTTCTCTTCATAGGGAAGTGACCTTCTTGTCAACGTATGGCTTTCCTTCATACTGTTACCTCTTTCAAATCATCATTCTTTCAAGATCTTCCATCCAACCTTGGTTGTAGATGAACTTCTACAACACTCTTTTGGTAGCCCTATTACAACTCAACCAAATTCTTTATTTTAAAAATAAAAAAAGAACATGAAATCAACATTACCTCTTTATGATGGCCCTTTGTCATGAAATTTGCTTCCTACAACATCAACATCCTTTCGCATATTGTATGAATCCATTTCCAAGGCATACATTACCAAGGTTCCCCTTGTCCAACATACATATCGGGGTCTTCATACCTTCTCCATGGAGATGTCATATCCAATCTTTCTTGTTATTAGATGTTGATCACTTATCTTATCTTACATGACGATAGATACATCTTTCACGAACTCTTCTTTCACCTTCTTCACATATTTCTTTCGCAGGATATTCTATACATGGTTCCTTCATCATATGTACCATATTTTCCAACCACCTCATATTCTTCATGACGTCATATTATGTTGATTTCATCTTGTCAATATGTAGAAGGGTTCGAGGCACATTCTCTACATGCCTTCATGCATCATTCCAATGGAAGAGTTTCTTCTCCTTTCATCATGCTCATGAGATAGACAATTCAACCATTCTACCAGCAACTATATGATGACATGACTTTAGTTATCTATTATCAAATATATACATATCTCTTTCTTCATGTGGTCATATAAAATTCCTTTGGCAACTTCCTTTCCTTGCTTGAAGATGAAAAATGTTTCTACCAATTTAACATGTTTCACTCCTCATACCTCCATCCTTATAACCAGTGGATCCGACACAAGGTGAAATGTAGAAATCTGTGAGACACTTGATTCTTCTAAGTAGAGGTGAATCTTTTAAAAAACATTCCAATGGAGGATCTTGATGATCCTCATTTTGAAAATGCTTCTTTCTAATGATGATGAGGTGTGACAAAATTTTATCTTTCTATCTTTCTAGATGACTTTCTTTAATCATTCAACTTGTTACTTCAGTTATCCTTATATGCTTCCACTGAAGATGCCATGAGCTACTTCCTTTCTATCACGTGAGATGATTTTTTTAACCATATCAATTTTCATGCTTCTAGAATGATGTCATCCCAATTATGCTATAATGCATCCTATCATACTTGTGATGCTTTCCATCATGATTGTTATCTTCTACAAACTGAAAAGAATTAAGTATATAATGTTACCTAAATAATAGTAAAGTTATTTCACCTCTTCCTTCTTTGTCTTCTTCTTTTTAGATTATTCTACTTCTTCTGTGACATGTGTTGAGAAATCAATCCTAGTAGAATTAGGGTTATATTTCTCTTTCTTGATAATTACTTGTGAATTATGTTGGCTTATGTTACTTATTTTTTACATTATATTTAATGAAGAAATTACCAAATTATGTGCGTATGAAGATCACAAAATCACAAGACGCAAGATGTAGGTACTCTACCAGGGAAAAGCCCTTATCTAGGGGAAAACCTAGTCAAAATCTCTTCCTTCAATATTTTTCTTAATACTCTTCAACCTAAACATAGACCTCCTCCAACCACCAAGTTAGGCTCCTCTTCCAGCAACTTCGACCCAGAATTTTGACCTTGAAACAAAAACATTTCGAACCAGCAGATTGCAACAACAACAATAACACCAAATTCGACTAGACAAGAAAAAGATTGGTCTCCTAGAGAAACCGAAATGTGAGAGAGAGAGAGAACCCAAAACTTTGATTTTCTCTTTTCCTTCCTCTTTCTCCAAATTCACACTTCTTCCATCCTCCTCTTCCTTCTTTGCACTTTTCCAACTATTTCTTATGGATATTGAACTTGTGAGTGAGTGAGATAGTGCTCCAAATGAATTTGATCTGCTTGTATATATAGGCTTGAGGTGTGGTTGAATTTTCCTTTTTGAGGTCGACTTGATATTATTGAAGGCAACTTGGTGTGGAGGTGTCAAATACCTAATTTTATTCAATAATAAATATTTTTACATGATTCAAAAGCCCAAGAAGGGTCTCTTTAAATGGAAAATGACTCTAATGACTCAGAATAAATCCTAGAAGTCGTCAATGGGGACTTTGACCTAAGACATGATGACCCAAGCATGAAGCCCATGCTTTAATAAGTCATTGTGATAATAATAAAATTTTTATTTTTCATTCTTTTGACAAGTACATTACATAATGACTCAAATACATTTATGAAGACCAAACCTAGTTACATTTTTCAACACTCCCTCTTAACTAGGGAGGTGTTCATAATAACATATACAAGTACAAGGATGATCTCAAACTATATGAACTATGAATAGTTAAGGCATCGCAATGCCATGGAATAGATTCCTGACCAGAGAAATCTATTCAAGGTCCTCCAACAGTTTAGGCACTCACAATGCTATGGACTAGATTCTTGACCAGGGAAATCTATTTGGGTAAGACTAAGATGGACTAAAGATTTCAGCCTCTCTAGGTACCATCAGGCTTACTTATTGACCATCAACCTAGGGATCTAGATGTGTATTCGAGGTCAGAGCTCCATGACTAATGCCACCCTCCCTACTTCGGGAACTAGACATCACCACATAGTTCTTTCTAGATGTCCTCTCACGCAATGTGTCTCACACACAAAGCCTCAACAAATATCTTCAAAAATTTATCATCATCAACAAGATCATCAATATCAACTAAACCAAGCATTCTTCTAATATATTCAAAATTCTTATTAGGAAGAGACTTTGTTAGTATATCAACGACCTGATCATCTATTGGGACTATATTTTCATGATCCCATCCTGCAACAATTTCCTAATGTAGTGGAACTTATTGTTGATATGCTTCATCTTAGCATGGAAAATGATATATCCATACATCTTGATGCAAGTTTTATTATCACAGTTTATCACAATAGGATCCAGAGGTTTCTCGAACAAATATGTTAGAAGCTTCCTCAACCATACAACCTCCTTTCCTACTTCACATGTAGAAACATACTCTACTTAAACACTAGTCAAAGCAATGGGATCTTTCTTTCTACTCATCCGTGAGATCATGGAAGATCCCAAACTAAAGCATCCACCTATAGTGCTTCTTCCATTGGTCTCACTACCACCCCAATTAGAATATTTGAATCTAATCAACTTGAATTCCTTGCTCTTGTACTTTAGGAAGTGATTTATAGTGCCACGAAGATATATTAATATATGCTTTGTACCTATCCAGTGATTATGACAAGGCTCCAACTAAAACTAACTAAGAATGTTCACACCAAAGCATATATCTGACCTAGTATTTTCCAGATACATCAGAGAACCCACCAACTGGTGATAGGAAGTAGAATCCATGAGACTTGAGTGTGATTTCCTCAACTTCTTAAGATTGGTGATCATAGGAGTAGTCATGGGCTTGGAATACATCATCCAAAATTTCTACAACAACTTGATGACATACTTTCCTTGCCCCAAAAATATATCCCCGAGATTTATGCATACTTCTAGACCTAGGTAATAGTGCATCAGTCCTAGATCCTTCATCTCAGATTCGACTACCAACATCTTCTTACATTCTTGTATGCTTTGCTCCACACCTATAATGAATAGATCATCCACATATAATAGAATAATGATTGACTCATTATACACAACCTTGATGTAGAGATTTAGATCAACGAAACTCTTCATGAACCTAATTCTTAGAAGGTATGCATCCATTCTTGCATACCATTCCCCCGGAGCTTGCTTCAAACCATATAGGGCCTTATTGAGTCTACAAACATGAATATCCTTGCTATTTACTTCAAAGCCTCTGGGTTGCTCAATGTATACTTCTTCATCAATGGTCCCATTCATAAATGTTGTTTTCACATCCATTTGATGGATATTCCATCCCATTGTAGTAGCCAATAAAACCAAAGATCTAATGGTAGTATACCTTGTAGTGGGTGCAAAGATTTCTTCATAGTCTATGCTTTCCTTTTGAGAGAAATACCTTGTAACAAATCTGGATTTTTATTTGTCTATACTTCCGTCAACAATGTGCTTGATCTTGTAGACCCATTTGGAGGTGACCACTGATTTGACACTAGGTCTAGGAATGATTTCCCAAACCCCATTCTTCATGATGGATTGATATTATTCTTGCATAGCTTTCTTCCATACTTCTTGATGAGCAACTTCTTCAAATGTATATGGTTTGGCTTCAATTAGGTTTTTCATATATGTAGCATATCCTGAATATCTTTTCATAATTTTTCTTTCTCTGAAGGTTCCTTTCATATCTCCATGTCCTTCAGCATCTTAAAGAGCATATTTTAACCAATTTGGCCTCTTCCTTGTGTTTAGTATGATCACATGTTGAATAGGCTCACTTGGTCCTTCTTCTTCTTCTTGAATTGTAGATGGATTGTTGGGTTATACTTATTCTTCTTCAAATATAGGTAGATATTCGTCATCAAAATCAATAGGAATTTCCTTGGATCTTTTGTAGGCTTGATTTTCATCAAATATAACATCCATGCTGACTTCAATGTGTCTCCCTTCCTTTGTGTAGATTCTATATGACTTTGGGGAGATATTATAGCCAACAAAGATTCATTTGATGCTTGTAGAATCTAACTTCTTTCTTTTGTCATTTGGAATGTGGATATAGGTAGTACTCCCAAAGATTTGGAGATGGTCCACACTTGGCTTCTTCCCTATGAATGCTTCCTTAGGTGTCATATTTTCAAGAATTCTGTGAGGAATTATATTTTGAATATATACGGCTTCCATTGTTGTTTCTCCCCATAGAAATTTTGGTAAGCCTTGATCAAGGAGCATTGTTCATATACCTTCTTCGATTGCCCTATTAATTATTTTGGCCAATCAATTTTGTTGGGGATAGTAGGGAACAGTAAGCTCCCTCCTAATTCCCACTTCCTTACAATATGCAATCAATTCTTTAGAAGTGTATTCCCCACCATTGTTGGATCTCAAAGTCTCTATTTTTCTTTTGGCTATGGTTTCCACTTCAGATCTAAAATCTTTGAATTTTTCAAACACTTCATCATTTTTCTTGAGAAGGTAGAGTCATGTATTTCTAGAGTGATCATCAATGAATGTCAGATAGTAAAGATGACCTCCAAGTGGTTTTTCAAACATAGGTCCACACACATTAGAATTAATGAGGTCTAGTATTTCTTTAGAGCTTATTTCACTATTTGAAAATATTTATCTTGTATGTTTACCCAAAGAGCATCCACTGAAACCTCCTTCATGATCTTCTTTGATATTGGGGATGCCATGAACTAGTTGATTAAGAGTGGTAATGACCTTGCAGTGAATATGACCATATCTTCTATGTCATAGCTCGATGGGATTGATTTCCATATGAACTAGGGCTTGAGGAGGTGGTGTAATGACTCTATATAAGTTCCTTCACAAACTCCCATAACCATAGCATTATCAATACTTGAATCTTTTCCCCAAACTAAAAAATTTCCATCAACAAAAAAAAACTCTACCCCCTCTATCTTCTAAGAGAGAAATTGAAAGAAAAATATTTTTCAAACTTGGAACATATACTATGTTGTTAAGATGTAGTTTAGCTCCATTGTCTAGTTTCAAAGATGTTGATCCCAGGCTTCTAACAACATAGATTTTGTTGTCTCCAAATTCCACTGCATGAGAATATGGTTCCTTTGATAGAGTTTGAAGTTGTTTACTTTCCCCTATAATATACCTTGATTCTCCATTGTCAATGATCCATGCATTATCATCATTAAGTGAACCTATAAGTGCAACTAAAAACCCTTGAATTTTGACCTTATTGAATTAGTAGTAGAAAATATTCTTGATTCAACTTCCTGAAGTATTGAATCCCATTCTTATCATAGAGGGAGTAATCATTTCCTTCAAGCCAATGAAGTGATCTTCAATCTTCTTGAACCTTAGCTCTAATACCATGTTGAGAAATTAATGCTAAAAGAATTAGGGTTATATTTTTCTTTATTGATAATTACTTGTGAATTACATTAGCTTATTTTACTTATTTGTTATATTATCTTTTATCAAGCATTTACCAAGTTATGTGTGTATGAAGATCACAAAAACACAAGACGCATGATGTAGGCACTCTACCAGGGAAAAAGCCCTGTCTAGAGGAAAACCCAGTCAAAATATCTTCCTTCAATAGTTTTCTTGAGACTCTTCAACCTAGACACAGAGATCCTCCAACCACCAAGTCAACCTCCTCTTCCAACAACTTCAACCCAAAATTTCCACCTTGAAGTAGTGACACTTCGACCCAACAGATTGTAGCAGTAGCTTCGTCTAGACAAGAAAAACTTTGATCTCCCAGAGAAACTCAAGTGTGTGTGTGTGTGAGAGAGAGAGAGAGAGAGAGAGAGAGAGAGAGATAGAGATAGCCAAAAACTTTGATTTTCTCTTTTCCTTCCTCTTTCTCCAAGTTTGTACTTCATTCAACCTCCTCTTACTTCTTCGCATTTTTCTAGCTCTTTCTTATATATCGAACTTGTGAGCAAGTGAGAGAGTGATCCAAATGAGTTTTTCCTCCTTATATATATGGGCTTGAGGCGAGGTCGAATTGCCCCGTTTGAGGGTGATTAGTGTGGAGGTGTCAAATACCTAATTTGAGTCAATAATAAATATTTTTAAATGATTGAAAATCCCAAGAGGGATCTCTTTAACTGGACAATTACTCTAATGACTCAAAATAAATCCAAGAAGTCCTCAATGGGGACTTTGATCTAAAACATGATGACCCGAGCATGAAACCCATGCTTTAGTAAGTCATTGTGATAATAATAAAAAAGTCTTTTTCATTCTTTTGACAAGTACATTACATAATGACTCA
The DNA here is from genome assembly GCA_000404065.3 of Pinus taeda. Lineage (NCBI taxonomy): Eukaryota > Viridiplantae > Streptophyta > Pinopsida > Pinales > Pinaceae > Pinus > Pinus taeda. The sequence goes on from APFE031460768.1 coordinate 19,344, forward strand.
AATACATTTATGAAGACCGACCCTAGTTACATTTTTCAACAACATGGACTTAATTTCTTTTCTTTCTCTTATTTTTTCCTTCTTAAGTTTAAGACAATTCCTTTTGAAATTCCCATATTCATTACATTCATAACATTGAATTTTAGACATGTCATTTTCCTTTTGAAATATTTTCCAAGGCTTCCTATTCTTCCTTTGATACCTTCATCTTATATAGTTTGGTTTTTAATGATATAATTTATTCTGTAGTGCTTATAGAGAACAATTCCACCAAATTTTCATAGATTTATTTATTTATTTATTTATTTATTTATTTTTTTTTTTTTTTTTTATTTTTTTTTATTTTATTTTATTTATTTTTTTATTTTTTTTTTTTTTTTTTTTTTTTTTTTTTTTTTTTTTTTTTTTTTTTTTTTTTTTTTTTTTTTTTTTCGATATCTTCAACTTTTCTACATAGGGAATGAGAGAATCCTTGATTGACTCAACAAGGATTCTTTGAGCTCTTACTTCTCCTTTCATATACTTTGATAGTGCTTGATATTTCTCTTGAGAAGGTTTGGTGATTGAGCTCATGACATATTCATTAAATTCATTTTCTAAGAGGATAAAATCTATTCTCTTCTTCATGCAAATTAATTTGATGACACGACAAGTTTTTTATTCTCCTTGCAGAAAGATGTTATTGTAGATTGAGACATAAAATATAGAATACTTACTTGTAAAGTGAATATGCTTCTTTGATGATGATATCTTCAACTTAATACCTTCTTAATGATGATTTCTTCCTTGATGATCTTCTTTCTTCAAAAGACAATGCTTCTTTTTCAAGAGAGGGAGATTGCCTTGATTCCTTTAATGATGGAGTGCTCTTTCTTCATTCATTTGGATGTAGAAAGTAGAATGTGGATAATTCAAGTTTGTAGAGTCATTTGAGAGAAGGTGGGTTCGTTGAGGTCTTCTTATTTTTCAAAGTTTTGTTCCTTCTAGATGATATGATCCTTGTGATGAAATCCATAGTCCTTCTTGATGCTTCTTAGTTCTCCCTGATGATCTTCTTGTGCTCAACCCTTATATTATTTTTTAAATGGAGTGATATTCAAGCTACCTTTACTTCTTGTTGTCACCTTAGCTATGATACCATGTTGAGAAATATAGGGCATCTAGATTAGGGTGATTTCTTTTACTTTGATAATTGCTTGTGATGTTCTTTTACTTAACTTGATGTACTAGTATTTAGCTTCTTCTTTCACTTTATTATTATTGTTTTATTATAATCAAATAAACACCAAAATATGAAGATAAATGAGACAAGAGAACACAAAATATAGGCTGGTAGTGATTCGGATCTCTTGGGGGAGGCCCCCAAGATCTAAAATATTGAAATGGATCTTGTGGGGGAGAGGTCCCCAAGATCTGAAAAATTGAATTCCCAAAAGAAAAATGGGAGAATACCCAATGAACAAAACCACAAAGAAATTTTTTATTAAAAAGGAGAATAATTGTAAAAGCTACATTGTGGCGGACAAACTGTCCTTTTACAAAATGCGACTTGTTACTCATAGTATTTTTCAGTTACAATACCATGGGTCAATTCCATGGGTGAATGAATACCATGGGTGGATGTCACAATACCATGGGAAAATACCATGGGTGAATGAATACCATGGGTGGATGTCACTTACAATACTATGGGTGGATAAATACCATGGGTGGATGCCACTTACAATACCATGGGTAAATTCCATGGGTTGATGAATAACATGGGTGGATGAATACCATGGGTTGATGCCATTTTCCATTCAGATCATTCCTCCCTCCTTAAGAAGTAATGGTCACCATTGCATGAAGTTCCCTCCTACGAAGCCTTTGTTGTATATGAAGAGCCACTTAAGAGAAGGGTTTTATGTGGTTAACCCATAACCATGATGAACGAAGATCTGAGGATAGAGATACCCTGTAATTCTTGTGACCAATTGTGATACTGATAGTGTACGACCTAGAAAATGGACTTCAATGAAGTGTGGGTTTATGGATAACCCATAACCATAACGAATGAAGATCCAATGATAGAGATACCCTGTAATTCTTGTGACCAACTATGATACTGACAGTGTGCGGCCTAGCAAATGGACTTCGATGAAGTGTGGGTTTGTGGATGACCCATAATCATGACAAACGAAGATTTGAGGGTAGAGATACCTTGTAATGCTTGTGACCAATTGTGATGCTAATAGTGTGTGGCCTAACAAATGGACTTCGATGACAAGGATTTTATGCGGTTGAATCATAACCATGATGTTGGTTGTTGATGAAGTAGCAAGTGCCTACATAGCTTGAGGTGGGAGGGAACGTCTCCAAAGAACCCAAGTCGAATGTTGCTATGATGAAACTGACGAATGTGAAGTAGGTGCCTACTAAAGCGGGTTGGGAGGGCACGTCTCCAAAGGGAACCCACTCCGAATGCTGCTCCAACATTAAAATGGACATCTCTGTCAATATAAATTTGAATATTTATTATAACTAATTTTTGGAAACAGAAGGATCATTTTACATCTTCCCATGTGTTGGAAATTCTTATCAGGACACTCTGAAATCTCAAATTCATGCTGCAACTGTTCCGCCGTCACAAAAGTTCTGAAAAAATAGTTGATTTTAAATCAGTGATATCTCCCATCCCAAACTCCGATTCGACCCATTTTTTTTTAAATTGGGTGATTTTTCAAGAGGAGCTCAAATCTACAATAATTGTTTTGAAGTTCTACACAAAAAAT
>APFE031460768.1:22688-33955 GCA_000404065.3 Pinus taeda
TAGTCTGATTCGGCCAATTTGTTTTTTGAATTTTGGTATTTTTTCGCAAGGAATCTAGATCAGGTATTTGTTTTTGTAAATTTTGCACCAAATGTTTCAGATCTAATCTACAAACTCGCCACCCAAAAAAAAAATCTTGCAAAAAACTGAAGAAAGAAAATTTTTTCTTGCTTGTCCCAAGAAAGTGCTCTATGGAGGTCACAACACCTGCCTGAAGTTTGTTGAATACTGCTGCAAAATTTTGAAACTAAAATATGCATTAAACCCTCATTCCCATGGAATCATAACCTGCTTTGATACCACTGATCCGGATCTTGGGGGGAGGCCCCCAAGATCTAAAATTGAAATGGATCTTGGGGGTGAGAGTCCCCTAAGATCTGAAAAATTGAATTGCCAGAAGAAAAATAGGAGAATGCCTAATGAAAAAAACCACAAAGTTTTTTTTTATTAAAACAGAGAATAACTGTAAAAGCTACATTGTGGCAGAAAAACTACCCTTTTACAAAATGTGACTTGTTACTTATAGTATTTTTCAGTTACAATACCATGGGTCAATTCCATGGGTGAATGAATACCATGGGTGGATGTCACAATACCATGGGAAAATACCATGGGTGAATGAATACCATGGGTGGATGTCACTTACAATACCATGGGTGGATAAATACCATGGGTGGATGCAACTTACCATACCATGGGTGGATGAATACCATGGGTTGATGCCATTTTCCATTCAGATCAACTAGCCAGGGCCAAAACCTCTCCCTTTGAGAGGAAAACCCACAGAATTATTCTCTTCATATAGAATATTCAAATGATGAATTCCAAGGCCTAAGATCCTTGACAAATACCCTTCCAAGATCAAGTTGACCTTCCTTCTTAATCTTACACAACTTCTAGCAACAAACTTCGACCTTCCAGCAATTTCGAACCCCATCAAAAATTTCGACCTAGTAGCTTTCGCAACTTCAAACTGGCAGATTCACAATTTTGACTTTGATGCAAATTTACAATTTCAATTTTGATGCAGGTCACAATTCGACCTTGATGTAGCTTCACAACTTCGACCTTGATGTAGCTTCACAAATTTGACCTTGATGCAACTTCTCCTTTGATGTAGCTTCATAGCTTCGACCTTGATGCATCTTCATAGCTTTGATGCAACATTAGAATTTTGATCTTGCAGCTTTAGAATTGCATTGCACATGAGAGAGAGAGAGAGCCCCAAAAATTTGATTCTATCTTCCTATTGACGATGCTAGAAATCCATCAACCAAGGGGATCTCCCCAATGTGAAGTCCCAAGTAGACCTCACACCATTTGGTGTAGGAGTCCCATCTAGTATAAAGGCCAAGTTGCCATATACTTAGAGATATGCCTTGGCTCTAAGTGTCAGCGCATGAGAGTGTTACGTTGGTATCTTCCAACAACAAGGTACGTGTGCCTAGTGAGTGTGTAATGTAACTATGTCAAGGTTCTCTTACTCCAAAGGGGGGTAAAGTAAAGTGAACCTCTAAATGAGAGGTAGTAGCATCACCCAAGAAGATACACATGCGAACCAGAAAGGGTCTGTCCAGCATCCAGCGAATAGTCCATGGTGGACATGACAATTATTAAACCAAAGTACAAGGGAAAACATGTACACCATTGATCCAGATTTAAACCGGAGCACAAGAAATTACAGAGATAACCATAAATATAGAGATACAGTAGAAATAATACTTCAATTCATTAAAGAAAAATACTGTAATATGCTTACAAACAAAAATGGAAATAAACTAGCTTGGGCGATAGTAGCTTATCTCTAAGGAGAGATGTGGTGGCTACATGCCTCTGAACTGTCTTACAATGAGGCTCGAAGGCCTATTTATTGTTGAGAAACAATGGAAAACCCTAAACATCCAAAAACCCAACCCTAGGAGATGAAGCACCAAACTATGGGCCCCATTTTGGGTAAATTGCTACATCAACTTCCTGGGGTCGTAACTTTGCTATACTATCTTTGTTTGACATGCACAGTACCTTGTTAGAAAGATCTATCCGAAGAATACAACTTTAGGAAGAGAAACATTGGTCCATGGCCCCATGTTGCTCCTCGTTTTCCCAAAAAATGTTGTTTAGGGCCTCAAAACAACTTCAAAAGTTCAGGACTCGAAAACTGCCAAAAATAGTAAATTGTGCTACAAATAAGGAAAATGAAAAACTGAAAGAAACAATGGTGGGGGTACAAGTGGAATTGGTGGGTGGCCACCAATATCCACCTGGATCATTCCTCCCCCCTTAGGAAGTAATGGTCCCCATTACGTTGAGTTCCTCCATGAGATGAGGAAACTTCTGCTGAACTTGGTCCCCGGTGAGCCACTTGCCCTAGTGAAGGAGTTGGCCTGCTTTGACAAATTGATATAGTTGGATCTTCTACTGGCGAGTGTTCTTGATTTGTGTGTCCATGATCCGATCAGTTTCAGCATGTTCCATGCAATCTAGATTTAACTCTGTTGGTGTGAGGTGTTTTGCAATGTCAGATGTGTCTAGTAATGGTGGAAAGTATGGCCAAAGGCAGTCTACATTGAACATTGGGTGCATGCTAAGGAATGGGGGAATGCTGAGCTCAAATGCATTGTCTCCTATAGCCTTGGTAATGGTGTAAGGACCATATTGGAGTGGTATGAGTTTCTGATAGGCTCCGGTAAGGCGTTCCTTTTGAAAGTGCAACCTGACTTTGTCACCCACCTGAAACTTGTGTGGCACCCGATGTTGATCATGTCGCTACTTGCACTCGGCATTTGATTTCTCCAGAATTTCGTGGACCTACTGGCGGATATGTTGGATGTGCTCAATGAATTTGTTTGTCTTATCTGTTTCAGACTGGACATGAGATGAATCTACCTAAGTAGCTGCAAATGGCATGACCACATCAATGGGACATATTGGTTAGAATCCCAAGCCCACTTGAAAAGGGTTGTGGCCAGTCGAGTTGTGGAGAGCTCGGTTATAGTTGTGCTGAACATAGGGGAGACCCTCATCCCATGTGCATGGATGCTTTGAGTTGTACATGCACAAAATGTGTATGATCATCGTGTTGACAACCTTTGTCTGACCATCAATTTAGGGATGGAAGGTTGTGGACTTAGTGATTTTGGTGTCCACCATTGACCAAAAACTGGACCAAAATGTACTGAGGAACTTGTTGTCTCGATTTGAGATGATAAATTGTGGGATCCCAAAGGTGCCCACACTCGTTCAAAGAAGAGTTTAGTAATGGATTCTGCTGTTATATTCTTCTTGCAGGCTGCCATAATGGCCATCTTTGAGAACCTATTGATGACCACAAAAACATAGTCGTTTCCATGCTTAAGAGAAGGAAGGCCCGACATGTAGTCCATGGAGATGGATTCCCAAGGTCGACTGGGGTAGGCAATGGAGTATAGAGGCCTTGCTTCCTGATGGTCAGTTTGGAAATGATGCATATAGTGCAGGATTTGATGTACTTTCCGATATCCTATCAAAGATTCAGCCAATAGAAATACTTCTATAGTACTGTCACGGTTTTATCGACCCTGAAATTCCCAGTAGCTCAATTGTAGTGTGCTTCCCAAATCATCTTGGTACGCTCACTTGAAGAAACACAAAGGTGAACCAGGTGGCATAATAGGGCATCTTGGAGATGAAAATCTGGAACATGTTGACCCTCCAAGAGTGTCTGGTAGGTGTGGTTGAATTCTGGGTCGCTTTTGTAGAGAAGTGGCCAATCATAAGTCTTGTGCCCACAAGAGTTGAGCATGGCGATTAACGCCCTTATCGGTGGTCAACTGACACAATCTACAACATTATTGATGCTACCCTTATTATACTTGATATTCAAATGGAATTGTTGTAGATATGTGGACCACTTCTGATGGAGATCATTCTACAACTTCTCTTGCATCTGTATGAACTACAGGGGCCGGTGGTATGTGTGGATGACCTTTTCTTTCCCCAAAATGTAATGCTTCCATTGTCGGCAGGCCTGCACAATGGGATACATCTCTTTTTCATAAGTGGGATACTTCCGGACTGTGTTTGAAAGTTTCTCACTGTGATATGCCACTGGATGTCTGTGTTGAGTAAGGATTGTCCCAATAACATAGTTAGAGGCATCTGTCTCGATCTCAAATGGTTGTTGCAAGTCTGGTAATGCGAGCACTGGTGCTGAGCAGAGGTGATGTTTCAACTCTGTGAATACCTTATGTTGAGGTTCAGACCAAAAGAATTTTGCTTTCACTCCTTCCTTGGTGACTTGACTCAAGGGCTAAGTGATATGAGAAAATCCCAACATGAACCTGCGGTAGAAGTTGGCAAGACCCAGAAAGCTGCAGAGCTCTACTAGAGTGGTTGGAGATGGCCAATCCTGAATGGATTGGATCTTTGTTGGATCCACATGCACCTCCTGTTCTTCAATAATGTATCCTAGATACTAAACTTGGCTCTTGGCACATAAGTTGTGTTTCCGCAGTGTTTGGAGAACCTGTTAGATGTGGTGGAGGTGCTCTTCCCAACTCTGGCTAAATATTAGGATGTCATCCAAGTATACCACTACAAATGAGTTGGTGAATGACTGCAAGATGTCATCCATTAGCCTCATGAAGTTTGTAGGAGAATTCGTCAACGCGAAAGGCATAACCAACCATTCCAAAAGGTCCTCCTTGGCTTTGAAGGCAGTCTTCCACACATCAGAGGGTTCGATTGGTACCTAGTGATATCCCGATTTCAAATCGATCTTTCTGAAATATTTTCCCCCTTTCAATTGTTCCATAAGGTCATCAATGCATGGGATCAGGTACCTATTTTGGACAGTGATCTTGTTCAGCGCCGATAGTCAATACAGAGTCTCCAAGTCCCATCCTTCTTCTGTACCAACACAATCAGGCTCCCACGGGGTGATGAACTTGGTTGGATGTGACCTTTCTACAGTAGCTCCTGAATCTACCTCTTGATTTCATCATTCTCTAGAATGGAGCGTCGATAGATTGGTCCAATTGGCAATGGCACACCTAGGGTCGGATTGATGGAGTGCTTGACCTGACAGTGTAGAGGAACCCCTGCGGAGGAGGTGAAGATGTCCTCGTACTCCTCCACAACCTTGTACATATGTAGTTGTCGTGCGGAGGGGCCCTGTCTAGAGGTCGTGGCCACCGTCTTCTTCTTTCTTTGAGGGCATATCATCAGGAAAACAAATTTCTTAGTTTTGGAAATGAGCTTACTGCATTGTTTTGCAGGAGCGAAAGAGATGGTGGTAGGCAGTGCTACCTTTGGTATCCTGTACAACTTATTTCCCAAAGTAACAATAACAGCACGAGGCCTTGAATCATATACAACATGTCGCTTCTACAAGTATGGTTGGCCTACTAATACATCAAAAACATCAAGGGGAACAATGTCACACAATACCTCATCCGTGAAGGGCTTGATGTTGTATGGAAAGTGACATTGCCAGCTCACGCGAAGATCTCGTCCTTGGTGAAGCCACCCGATAGTGTACGGTTGTGGATGTGTTGTGGTCGGTAAGCCCTGCCGCTTCACGACCTCTGCCGAAATGAGTTTCTTTTGGCTCCTGCTATTGGCAATGAATTGTAGTGGGGAGCCCTTTACCCACATTTGGGAGTGGAAGAGGCACTCCTCCTCCTCTGGATCTTTGGATTCCTCCTTCTGGATCCTCATGGTGGCAATGGTGGTGTTGGGCTCTACATCGATAATCAACTTCCATTTTCATTCCCCTTATTGGGTTCTGACTCAGAGTCTGAACATGCATTTTATTCCTAATACTTTAGCTTGGCCACCAGTGACTATTTGTCCCGACACTCACTTGTGTTGTGAGTCGAGTTCTTATGGAACTCACACCACTTTCTCGTGTCCTTCTTTGGCTTCACGGTGTTGTTCTTTTCTTGCGGCTTTGGCAGGTTGTCCTGAGCCACCCTGCCTTGGCTTTGTCCTTTGTTCAGTGGTTTTGGGGCACCTTTCCATTGCTTTAGATTTGTAGATCCAAAGTCTCACTTCCTCTATTTAAACTTCTGCTCGATCTTGATAGCATATTAGTACGATGTACTGAGCGAGGAGATGTCCAGGAACTCCATCTCGTCCTGGATGTACCTATGTAGGCAACTGCGATATTTGAGTACCAAATGCAGCTTAGAATCCTTGATACCCAACTTTGTGCGAAGGGTATAAAAAATATTGGTAAACTCTAGCAGGTCTTAGTCCCTTCCCTGCCGCAGCGTGTTCCAATTTATGTATTTATCCTCATAGCTTTTGACAGGGTAGTACTTCTCCTTGATGGCATTCTAGAATGAATTCCAGGTGGGTGCACTAAAAAATGTGAGGTTGTACTTTCATCCTTCTACTCGCAGTAGGTTTCCCACCAATCCTTGACATGGGGGGCGGCTTTGAGAAGAGCGAAAGTAATCTTTTCCTGGACGGAAAAATCATGAACAAAAAAATACCCTTCTAGCAGATTTAACCATTTATCTACAGTGTCTACATCTATCTCACCCTCAAATATGGGAATGTCAAAGTTAACTTGTACCTTAAAGGGTGTGGCGCTTCCAGAGTAGCTACTAGAAGTAGATGTGTTGCCCTTGGGTACCCATTAAAGGATATGGGCAAAGTTTTCCATCATCGTGTTCCTTTGTCACTCGAGGGCCTCTTCAAGCAAGATTTTGATAGGATCTCCTACCCCCTCATATTTCTTTTCATCTGCCATGGGAGGTCGTCACCATTTTCAAGGCTGGTCTTGCAAAGGTTTGACCAGTTCAATCCCTAACTCCTTATATCCCAACCTCATTGGGGACATGCAAAGAAAAACAGAGAAAGAGCAGACTGTTGAAAATAGCAATAAGAAATGCTAAAAATAGCATTTCTATAAATAGCATTTAAGGATATACTCCAACTCTGTTGGAAATAACAAAAAATAGCATTGCTATAAATAGTATTTCAAGATATATTCCAATTTAATTAGTCCCTGAATTAAAATTCGAATTTAGTCTCACCAGTTGCTTGAAAAATAATTAATTAATTCATCTTGAGTTAATTAGTTGGAGAAAATCAAACATGAAGTCTTTGTGAAGACATGCAACAGTTATCCCTATGATTAAGGAAGTTATCCCTTAATTAAGGAGATAAGGATGAGTTGTATTTGAGTTGTAATTAGTTAGCTCAGTTAACTAAGTTAAGGCCAGTTAAATTAGTTCCAAACAGTTTGAGGAACTAATTGTGAGTTCAGTTAGTTAATGCATGCATGCATGCAATTAGTGTTTTCCAGATAACTAAATATTATCTCATAAATAACTCATGCATGTCAGTTCAGAGAAAGACCCAGTTGAGATTAAAGGAAGGGACAATGTACTATCAGTTGGAGGAATTTTCCTATAAAGGAAACTCATCCATGCAGAAGGAATTCATCTCCTTCAGGATTGCGCAGTTATTTCAGAGGCCAGTGTTGTGTGTGAGATGATTAGTCACATAGGTTGCAACTAGAGGACCCAAGAGAAACTGTGCAAGGAAATAGGAGACTTGGAGGAATGAAAGAAGGCATATGTGTTGTCTATTCTACGTATGAGCAGCATTGAGGGATTGTACAGAGAGCTGGATAGCTTGTGAGATAAAGCTTTGTGTAATTCAGAGATATTTCCACTTGTATGATAATATAGATATTGAGGTTTTTAGCTGAGGTTTTCCCCAGAGTATTCTTCTGTGTTCATGTGCGTATGATTTCTTCTTCTTTGTTATATGTGTTCCGGTTGATCTTGCTCAAATTGATTAAGCTTCCGCAACATTTGATAGTAGGAGTAGATCAAGTATTTTTATCTAGTACATTGCATTATCAAGTGATCTACAGTGAGAATTTCTACATGGTATTAGAGCTAGCTGATCCATAGAGAAATTTCTACATGGTATCAGAGCAAAGGTGATCAAAGCGGAGAACAATATACAAAGAAGGGAAAATTCGAAGTAAAAAAAAATTGGGCCACGAGTTTGCAGAGAAAATTTGAAAATTTTTGTGCAAAATTTTCACAAACAAATAGAAAATCTGGATTCCTTGCGAAAAAATACCCAAATTTTAAAAAAACATCGGCTGGATTGGAGTTTGGATGAGGGAGATATCGCTAATTTAAAATCAGCTATTTTTCAAGAAAATTTTGTGACGACGGGAAAGATGAAACAGATTGGTGTGCTAGCCAAGAACCTGTATACACTTGAGATACAAGATGCATGCAAAGCCTTGAGAAGCAAGGAAAAGGTTAGATACTTTGTGGTTGAGAGGGGGAGTAAATTATCTCTCAACATACAACCCAGGAGAAGTCTCAGACAATTGTGGAGGAGCCACAAGTGGAGATGTTGAGACGAGACTGAGTGGAGACATCCACTCATGCAAAGACCTCCAGTAGGGGGAAATTTCGAGCCAAGTGGGCAGAGGGATCACATGCATCCATATCTCCAGGTGGGAGGTGGGGCGATGTGGAGTGAGAGTCCCAAGAAGGTTGAAATAGGGGTTGGATCCTTGAGGTACCCAACCTCTTTGATTAGACCTTGCTACAGGAGCCCCAACAAGGAGTAACAAGACTAGCTAAGTGGGTAGAGACGGATGCAGATGGAGTCACAGAGAGAGCTTCAGTGGAGTAGTCCCAAGACAACATAGAGCTAGCAGGCTGTAGCAATGTGAGAGGCACAAGAGTGTTGCACCAGTGCAAGATGGCACAGAGAGGTGTGCAATGGTGGGAGATACATGGAGTTGTTTCAGCAACGTAGAGGTTAGAGAGGGAGCACTTGTTAGTGGTAGAGGGAGCTTCAGCATCAGAGGATTTTTCTAGCCCAATAGGGAGGTGAGTTGGAAGATCAATTACTTACTTCTTAGTAACTGAGTTGCAGTGCAGCAGTGGGCAGCACGATGCAACATGATGAGAGGAGGTGCAATGTGGATGCAATGGTGGGAGATAGGACCAACAGTAGCACAAATGCAGCAGGAGGAATCACTGTGATTGATGCAGTTAGAGATCAAAGTGACAGAGGCTAGGGCAGTTAGATACTGAAGGGCACATAGGTGCAGAGTTTTTAGTTGACAGAGGCAATAGCAGTCAGAGACGTTGATGATAGAGGCATCAATATGATTCAGGTTGGATATCTTTTGTTTCAGAGTTGCTGGAGCAACAACACTTGAGAGAAGTGTTGCATGCAGAACATTCCAAAGGTTCAGGATCAGGTTAGAGTTGAATGCCTTTCTTGTTGAGAGGGAGTGTTGAAAATATCAACAATAAATGCTAAAAATAGAAATGCTAAAAGTAGCATTACTATAAATAGCATTTTAGGATATACTCCAACTCTGTTGGAAATAGTAAAAAATAGAAATGCTAAAAATAACATTGCTATAAATAGAATTTCGAGATATATTCCAATTTTAATTAGTCCCTGAATTAAAATTTGAATTTAGTCTCACCAACTGTTTGACAAATAATTAATTAATTCATCTTGAGTTAATTAGTTGGAGAAAATCAAACATGAAATTTTTGTGAAGATATGAAATAGTTATCCCTTTGATTAAGGAATTTATCTCTTAATTAAGGAGATAAGGATGAGTTGTATTTGAGTTGAAATTAGTTAGCTCAGTTAACTGAGTTAAGTCCAGTTAAATTAGTTTCAAACATTTTGAGAAACTAATTGTGAGTTCAGTTAGTTAATGCATGCATGCATGCAACTAGTGTTCTCCAGATAACTGAATATTCTCTCATAAATAGCTCATACATGTCAGTTGAGAGAAAGACTGAGTTGAGATTAAAGGAAGGGACAATGTACTATGAGTTAGAGGAATTTTCCTATAAAGGAAACTCATCCATGCAGAAGGAATTCATCTCCTTTAGGATTACGCAGTTATTTCGGAGGTCGGTGTTGTGTGTGAGAGGATTATTCACACGGATTGCAGCTAGAGGACCCAGGAGAAATTGCAAAAGGAAATAGGAGGCTTGGACGTGTTATCACTGAAAATATTTCAAAGGAAAAGGGTAAGGTAAGGGAGTTTTTGGCAATCAAATGTTTGGGTGATAAAGATCTCGGGTCAAAAGCAAGCTGTTTCAAATAATTCAGCAGTTTCGTAGCGCTACGAAACTGCTGTAGTGATGATTATTGTCATCACAAAGTTTGGGTGGATAGCTATGGCTTATCCTGATGTTATCAATATGTCATTTCAACCTGTGGTATCTCTGTTGGAAGGGCTTCCTAAGTAGCAAGGACCAGAAGAGCAAGATAGTAGATGGTTTGAACCTGTTCAATGGAAGAACTTTTCACATGTCAGCAGTGCTCCTGTAGAGAACAATGAAACACTCTAGTAGACCTTATGAGTGAAACGGTCCAATCTAAATTGACCAGTTTTGAATATGAGTGGGAATTTTCAAAAGTGAATGTTTACAAGGTATGCATGACATCAGCTGAAGCTATTAAGATTCAACCAGGTCAAGACAGGTGGACATAATAGGCTTACGAATCTTATTTTAGATTTTTATCATAAAGTGAGTATATTTACCACACTTCAGGATATCTGGAACAATTTGCAAGAATTTTGGCTTTCACACAGGTAAATGGTGGAAGGCACATTCAAGACAGTCGAAGTTTGGTATTGAAACTGTGATTTTCGGAACAACTTAGCGTTTTCGCAGCGCGCTACGAAACCCCTGTAACAGTCTGTTTTAACAGAGAAAAACTGTTTTTACTAGTCAACTTACAGAAGATTTCCTGAGCAGCTGAGAACTCCATTTTGAAAAATGAAAGAGGTTTTTCTTCCTAACATGCTGCACTACAAAAACCTCTTTCCGTTTATTCAAATTCATTCTGAGGTGGGAGGAATTTGTGGTTGAACTTGCGCTACAAAACTGCTGTAAGTGCAGTTTTTCACAAACAGACTTTTCCTGTTTATCACCTGTTTTTCAAAGACTTATTTTGGGCGGTAGGAACAATGTTTCCAAAACTCGAGAGAGGTTTTTGTTCAACATGGACTGATTCAAAAAAGCCTCCTTCAGTTTCCTCAAATTCATTCTGAGCTGGGAGAAACGGGTGACCAAAGTTGCACTACGAAACTGCGAAACTGCTGTAGGTGCTGTTTTATGAGAAAAATGAGCAGTTTAATGGTGAGGTTAGCAGATTTTTGAAGGAAACGCCTAAGAAACATAAAGGAGACCACATAAGGCTAGCATAACCATTCAGATAATGACAAGTGTGCATTCTCCATAAAGGTGAAATATTTTGTC
>APFE031460768.1:43715-79508 GCA_000404065.3 Pinus taeda
ATTCACCTAGTGCTCAGACTTCCTGTGTATACTTATGAGTTGAGGTTCTTTGAGAAATGTCCTTCATGTTTTACAGCTCTATAGGTATACAATCACTCTGAATTCACCTAGTGCTTAGACTTCCTGTGTATACTTATGAGTTGAGGTTCTTTGAGAAATGTTTTGAGTGTTTAAACATTACATGCCTTGACTTCCATGAATGAGTAGTTGATAGTTTACTGAAATGGTGCTTGACTCCATGAGCCCAATGGAAGAAATGTTATGTTGTATTCCCAACCATCATGTTTATTTAAGTTCTCATTACAAGAGTTAGCCCTCTTAGTGTTTAAAGATAAATCAGTAGTTTATTTTGAGAGAGCCCTCTCAGGTTAGGGAGGCTAATCCTTAGCCAAGAGTCTGGTCTGAAATAGTTACATAGAGTCTAACTGATTAGCAGCCATCAATACTGATTTTGTGATAACAGGAGGATTGAAGGAAGGCATATGTGTTGTCTATTCTGTCTATGAGCAACATTGAGGGATTGTACTAAGAGCTGGATAGCTTGTGAGCTAAAGCTTTGTGTAATCCGGAGATTTGTCCACTTGTATGACAATATAGTTAGCAGGGTTTTTAGTTGAGGATTTCCCCAGAGTATTCTTCTGTCATGTGGGTATGATTTCTTCTTCTCTGTTATATGTGTTCCGATTGATCTTGCTCAAATTGATTAAGCTTCCGCAAAGTTTGATAGTAGAAGTAGATCGGGTATTTTACTTTAGTACATTTCATTATCAGGTGATCTACAGAGAGAATTTCTACATGGTATTAGAGCTAGCTGATCCATAGAGAAATTTCTACATGGTCTCAGAGCAAGGGTGATCAAAGCGAAGAACAATATGCAAAGAAGGGAGAATTCGAAGTAAAAAATGAAAAGTGGGCCGCGAGTTTGTAGAGTAGATCTAGAAATTTTTGTCCAAAATTTTCACAAACAAATAGAAGATCTGGATTCCTTGCGAAAAAATACCCAAATAAAAAAAAAAAAAAAAAAAAAAAAAAAAAACCGGCTGAATCAGAGTTCGGATGAGGGAGATATCGCTGATTTAAAATCAGCTCTTTTTCCAGAAAATTTTGTGACAATGGGAAAGATGAAACAGATTGGTGTGCTAACCAAGAACCTATATGCACTTGAGATACAAGATGCATGCAAAGCCTTGAGGAGCAAGGCAAAGATTATATACTTGGTGGTTGAAAGGGAGAGTAAATTACCTCCCAACATACAGCCCAAGAAGAAGTCTCAGACAATTGTGGAGGAGCCACAAGTGGAGATGCTGAGACGAGACTAAGTGGAGACATCCACTCATGCAAAAACCTCTAGTAGGGGGAAATTTCGAGCCAAGTGGGTAGAGGGATCACATGCATCCATACTTCTAGGTGGGAGGTGGGGTAATGTGGAGTGATAGTCCCAAGAAGGCTAAAATAGGGGTAGGATCCTTGAGGTACCCAACCTCTTTAATTAGACCTTGCTATAAGAGCCCCAACGAGGAGTAGCAAGACTGGCTGAGTGGGTAGAGACGGATGTGAATGGAGCAACAAAGAGAGCTACAATGCAGTAGTCCCAAGACAGCGCAAAGCTAGCAGGCTGCAACAATGCGAGAGACACAGGAGTGTTGCACCAGTGCAAGATGGCACAGAGAGGTGTGCAACGGTGCTAGATGCATGGAGTTGTTGCAGTAGCTCAGAGGTTAGAGAGGGAGCATCTGTCAGTGGAAGAGGGAGCTTCAGTTTCAGAGGATGTTTCTAGCCCAATATGGAGGTCAGTTGGGAGATCAATTACTTACTTCTCAGTAACTAAGTTGCAGTGCAGTAGTGGGTAGCACAATGCAACATGATGAGAGGAGGTGTAATGCAGATGCAGTGCTGGGAGATATGACCAACAACAACATGGATGCAGTAGGAGGAATCAGTGTGATTGATGCAGTCAGAGATAAAAAGTGATAGAGGCTAGAGCAGTTAGATACTGAAGGGCACAGAGGTGCAACGTTTTCAGTCGACAAAGGCAATAACAGTCAGAGACTTTGATGACAGAGGCATCATTCTGATTCAGGTTGGATGTTTTTTGTTTTAGAGTTGTTGGAGCAACAACACTTGAGAAAAATGTTGCATGCAGAACATTCCAAAGGTTTAGGATCAGGTTCGAGTTGAATGTCTTTCTTGTTGAGAAGGAGTGTTGAAAATAGCAACAAGAAATGCTAAAAATAACATTCCTATAAATAGCATTTCAGGATATACTCCAACTCTATTGGAAATAGCAAAAAATAGAAATGCTAAAAATAACATTGTTATAAATAGAATTTCGGGATATATTCCAATTTTAATTAGTCCCTGATTTAAAATTGAGAATTAAAATTCGAATTTAGTCTCACTAGTTGTTTGAAAAATAATTAATTAATTCATCTTGAGTTAATTAGTTGGAGAAAATCAAACATGAAGTCTTTGTGAAGACATGCAACAATTATCCCTTTTATTAAGGAAGTTATCCCTTAATTAAGGAGATAAGGATGAGTTGTATTTGAGTTCTAATTAGTTAGCTCAGTTAACTGAGTTAAGTCCAATTAAATTAGTTCCAAACAATTTGAGGAACTAACTGTGATTTCAGTCAGTTAATGCATGCATGCATGCAACTCTTGTTCTTTAGATAACTGAATATTCTCTCATAAATAACTCATCCATGTCAATTCAGAGAAAGACCCAGTTGAGATTAAAGGAAGGGACAACGTACTATGAGTTGGAGGAATTTTCCTATAAAGGAAACTCATCCATGCAGAAGGAATTCATCTCCTTCAGGATTGTGCAATTATTTCAGAGGTCAGTGTTGTGTGTGAGAGGATTATTCACATGGATTGCAGCTAGAGGACCCAGGAGAAACTGCACAAGGAATAGGAGCTTGGAGGACTGAAGGAAGGCATATGTGTCGTCTATTCTGTCTATGAGCAACATTGATGGATTGTACTGAGATCCAAATAGCTTCTGAGCTAAAGCTTTGTGTAATTCAGAGATATTTCCAATTGTATGATAACATAGATAGCGGGGTTTTGAGCTGAGGCTTTCCCCATAGTATTATTCTGTGTTCATGTGTGTATGATTTCTTCTTCTCTGTTATATGTGTTTCAATTGATCTTGCTCAAATTGATTAAGCTTCTGCAAAGTTTGATAGTAGATGTAGATCAAGTATTTTGCTTTAGTACATTGTATTATCAGGTGATCTACAGTGAGAATTTCTACATGGTATCAGAGCTAGCTGATCCATAGAGAAATTTCTACTCAGAACCCTCTGATACCACTGATTTGGATTTAAATAAGAATGCAAAGAGTTATAGAGATAACCATAAATATAGAGATACAACATAAATAATACTTCATTTCATTAATGTAAAATACTTACAAACAAAAATAGAAATAAACTAGCTCAGGTGATGGTAGCTTATCTCCGAGGAGAGATGTGGTGGATACATGCCTTTGAACTATCTTACAATGAGGCTTGAAGGTCTATTCATTGTTGAGAAACAATGAAAACCCTAAACATCCAAAACCCTAACCCTAGGAGATGAAGTGCCAAACTATGGGCCCCGTTTTGGGTAAATTGGTACAACAACTTCCCAGGTTCGTAAGTTTGGCATACGATCTCCATTTTACGTGCACAATATCTCGTCAGAAATATCTATCCAAGGACTACAACTTTGGGAAGACGAATGTCAGTCCATGGACCCATATTTCTCCTAGTTTTCCCAAAAAATGTCATTTATGGCCTCAAAACGACTCTGGAAGTTCAGTACCCAAAAAAATGCCAAAAATGGTAAATTGTCCTACAAGTAAGGAAATTGAAACGCTGAAAGACACAATAGTGGGGGTACAAGTGGAAATGGTGGGTGGCCACCAATATCTACCTAGATCAACCATCCAACAGAGTAGTCCACATGGATGTGACGATTTTTATGACCAGTAAACAAGACAGGTCTATCTAATGTCCTACGAAGTAGTCCACAAGGACGAGACAACAATGATAAGAAATACAACACATATTCAACAATGT
Organism: Pinus taeda; assembly: GCA_000404065.3. Classification (NCBI taxonomy): domain Eukaryota; kingdom Viridiplantae; phylum Streptophyta; class Pinopsida; order Pinales; family Pinaceae; genus Pinus; species Pinus taeda. The sequence continues at coordinate 47,782 of APFE031460768.1, forward strand.
AAGTACGAAAACTATCTTAGTACAGGTTAAGAAAACATGAATTACAAATGTTTAAAGTGTAGTCTTACAAACATCTAAAAAACATGCGTGAAAACGTGATGGCCTTAACAGGATTCTGAATTAAGCAAAAGTCCCAAGACACATTTATACACCATACATCACTAGCCCTAGTAGTGGGACATTGGAGCCACTCCTCGCTCCTCAAAGATCAAACTACAAAATATCAGGTATATGTGGGAGGATCCAAGATGAAAAGTCTTTTGCTAATACAATGGGAGTGGTATATATAGCCAAGGGTGAAGCTTGACCCTTGTGACTCTTGGAATACCCTCATGACTATTTAACTTCCTATGACTTTTCAACTGACATGACTCTTCAACTTATTGTGTGCACCTGTTGGAATTTCACTTTATATTACATTTAGTTACAATAGATTTGGCCCATAGTGGTGATGTGGCCAAGACAACTCATGACACAACTTGACATGACACTGCTAACATGTACTAGCTAATTGTGGTGTCCATGTCAAGTTGTTGTGCTGCTAAGTGATGGATGTACTCTTGGTGCACTTTGTATTCTCCTCCACATGGCTTAGTGTTGTGGGGTCTTTGATGGTCTTAGTCTTGTAGGGTGGTTCAATGCATGTGTTTCTTTCGCTTGTTTCTTGATATGCTTGGTATGTTCGTCCACCTCCAAGCAAGTCTTCTAGCATGTGCACTCCTTCTTCATCATCTTCATCATCTTGCCATGATCCATTAGTGTACCTGTTCCTACAATTCACTCATGACGGGATGACATCAAATCCAAAACCTCATAGTCTAGAATGATGCATTTTTCTCATGTTTTGGTTGACAAGGAAGGAGGACAACTCACTGAGACAACGTAGAGCATAGGTTAGTATGGAATGATGAACTTCAAGAGAAAAACCAGGATTGTTGGGGAAAACTGTGTAGTGACCATTAAGAGGAAGAATTATGCAGTGAAGGGCACCCATGGTAGCTACAAGGTGGACCTTGAGGGGAATTTATGTGCAGTTCCTCGAGGGAAGGCAAGATAGGGATGCAGAAGACCTACTGGGCAGTTATACGTATTTTTCAAGAGTAAGGCATTAAAGGGATGCAAGGGACCTACTGAGCATGACTAAGTTTTGGAGAACAGTGTAGGACAGGTAGCAAGGGGCCTTCTAATCGTGACTGCGCAATTTTGGAGAACAGTGCAGGACAGGTAGCAGAGGTCCTGCTAGACACGACTACATAGTTTTGGAGAGCAGTGTAGGATAAGCAATAAAGGGGTCAACTGGGCATATCTGCGCATTTTTGGAGAGTAGTGTAGACCCAGGTCTCAGCGCAGTGCAGGGTTTCAATAGACCAGAGGGAGGCTTGATGACTTTGCTTGAGAAATGTGTAGTTTAGTTTGGACATGAAGGCAATTTTTGCACAGTTCTGAGAGGCAGATATGTTGCTCACCTATGGGATTGCGCAATGAAGCTAGCCTGGAGGATAGCCTCAAGCACTGTGTAGTTATGGGAAGTAGAGCAAGGTCATTGAGGGTTGAGACTGTGCAACACAGCTTAGTCGGTATCCGATGGGAGGGGGTTGTCTGGTTGGATATATTTTCAGGAAAATGGCTAAGTATTGACAGCAAGTGAACTTGTACAAACTTGACATTGTGATCATACACTTAGCATACTTCGACAACAAGAAAACATATACCACGAGTACAATAAGACAAATCATGCCCTCAGTGAGACTATCTTGGAGATGAAAGTGACAAGCACGACACTTGAGTTAGACCTTTGGATGACTGTGATGACACGTGTGTGATAGTGCTTACAACTTTGTGTGTGAGTATGAAAGATGTTTACATAGTGAAGACAACCCGAACACAGAAAGACAAACCTTCAAAGACACCAGAACAAGATCACAATCATGACAAAGAAATCAATATGCCAAAAGATGATCACTGGTCAAATAAGCAAAAGGGTGAAAATACTTCACAAGAGCTCATGGGGTGAGCTCGAGTGTTTGAAACTATCAAAGGAAAAACCAAGGAAGGCTCCAAAATTTGGATGCAAGCCAAAATCTTGGAGGGTGTTGTAGCTGCTATAACACTTGGCAACACACTGGTTAAATACCAACTTCTTTGTTTTGGTTCATTTTAGCACAAGGCCTTGAACTTTTGGGGAGTATTGATTCATTATGCATATCACTTGGCTTCCCCACTTACCCCACAGATAGACATGGTTCACCATGTATCGACTCAGTAGAACACAACATAAGAATAATCCAGATCACAGTGTTTCGAATTGGTAAGGGTAGTTTAGCTCGCGAGCTTAATATTTTCAGAGTATAGTTTTTCATCTCTAGTGTTGCTTTGTTGCCAATAGGTTTGGATAGTACCCTGATGGAGTCACACAAGAACATAAGCATTGCTCCACTCCAGCGAGCCTGGACGGTACCCTGGTAGAGTTGCATGCTTCACCTCTCTATGCTTGAAGCCTTTCTCTTCTTTCGCCTTTGTTATTTTGAAAGATAATTGTGCATAGGCAATTATTTATTTTGGGGTGGAAGAGGGATCCCAACTTATTGAGAGTAGGAGAGGTCGTTCCTTCAGAGAAGCATGTAAATACCTCTGATTTAGGTTTGCTCATTTAGATTTCCCCTTATTTGTTTTTACTAGCTGGATAATCTTGAACACACCAAAGCTAAAAACTGAGTATAAGCATGAGGTTTCCCAGAATGGAGGCGGGTTCATAGTTCAACCAAAAATTTCCTTACAAATGGATCATATTTTGTGTTAAGACTTCATTGGTTAGAAGTTACAACCAAGCATAAAGAAAAAGGACACATGACTAGCCAAGCATTGTAGTGTCACAAGACTCTTTGAACTTCAGCCACATACCTATTCAGAAACCATAACACATTGCAGTCATAACTCTTATTCGCTTAGCAAAAACAAAAGGAAGACTCAACACACAAGGGAAAAACAAGAGGAGAGGAGAGGAGTACACAACAAGAAAACAGAACTAAAAGAAAAGGAAGCAAACAGGATGTAAAACCAAAGTAAGAAAACCAGAGTGAAGGTGAGTTCCAAGTTGAAAGGGATCAGTCCCAACTCGGTTAGGAAAAAACAAGACAAAAGGACATGCATAGCTTTTAGCAGAGCATTCCACTCGGATGCAACTATCACAACATACAAGGTAAGATAACACGTACAACACTCACGGATTAGTCCTAGACAAGTGAGAGGGTTGTTTCATCAAGGTTCTTGTGAAAGGTCTGTCTGATGTCTGGCAAAGCATTTGATGCAGACAGGACAACATTAACAACATATACAACGCATTTCCATTAATAGATGATGCATTACAACAAATGAATCAGTTCAGATGTAGAAGATATCGTTAAAGAAACATGCATTACAAGTGTTAAAGATCAGTCTTACAACAAATACAATACATGTATGAAACCGTGCTGGCCTGTTAAGAGGCTTCTAAATTAAGTGAAATTTCCAAGACACATCATTACACCATACATCACTAACCCCATCAGTGGGGAATTGGAGCCACTACTTACTCCTCAACTAAAAGATTGCATACTCTCTTGGCTATGTGGGAGGAACTAAGGTGAAAAGTCTTTTCTTGTACAAATGAGAGGGGTATTTATAGCCAAGGGTGAAACTGACCCTTGTGGCTGTTCGATTACCCTCATGACCATTCAACTTCCATGACTTTTCGAATTACATGACTCATGTTCAACAAGTGGGTCCCTTAGACTTCCACGTTACATCACATTGATTGACAACAAGCCCATGGTGGAGATGTGGGCAACATGACTCATGACTTGACATGACTTGACATGACAATGCTAGTACATTCATGGTATTGCTAGAGTGCATGTCGAGTTATAGTGTTGCTGAGTGATGGATGTCTTCATGGTGTATCATAGCTTCAGCTCCACATGGCGAAGTGTACAAAGTCTTTGATGGTCCTTGATTTTCTTGATGAAGCTCTAACATATTGTTCCTTGCTTTCATGTTGGAAGGCTTGATAGTTTCAATTGTTCACGAAGGTGCATGTTCATCACGTTCGCCCGCTTCACATGCTTCGTTTGTTCATATCCTTCTCATGCTTCGTTCGTTTGTCCGATGGTGAACCTGTCCATATACATGTTCTCCCTTCGTTCATCTGGTCCATCGCCTTGACATGTTTGTTGGTGTACCTATACCTGTAGTCTCTCATGACGAGATAACATCAAATCCAAAACCTCCTAGTCTACCATGACAGATGATCATTCAGATGTGGGTGACTGGGAGAGGCAGCATGGATGTGATGCGGGATGATGGCTCCGAGCAATTGTTGATGAAAAATGCGTAAGAGTCACTAAAGGATGGAGACAGACAATCTGAGTCGATAGTGACTAACTGCAAGGTCTATATCAGCTGGGAGGAAACATTGCACAAATTTCGGGAGGGATAGTCTAGGCCGCTGGAAGGTAAGGCAGGCATGCTCTGTGAATTTTACAGAACGAACAGTCAATAGGGGCTAGACAACGAAATTTTGGAAAATTTTCAGAGGAACGGGTTGGGCTGCATGAGGGGTCAACAGGCAGGGATTGTGAAATTTTTCTGGGGAACTTCCTAGGAGACTGGAAGCCAGATCTATGAAATTCCCAGAGAGAATTTCCAGTTAGCTGCTGGGGTCACTGGTAGCCAAATCTACGCAATTCCTAGAGGGAATTGTCAGTTGGATGCTAGGGTCACCGACAACTAGATCTGCGCAATTCCCAGAGGGAACTGCCAGTCGACTGCTGGGGTCACTGGCAGCCAGATCTATGCAATTCCCAGAGGGAACTTCTAGTTAGCTGTTGGGGTCACTGGCAATCAGATCTATGCAATTCCCAGAAGGAACTGCCAGTTGGCTGCTAGGATCACTGGCAGCTGAAGCTGCACAATTCTTAGAGGGAACAAGAATTTTGCTGCTGGGAGCTGCTAGCTGGAAAAAATGCACTAAGCCTGGGAGGTCGACTTGCTGATCATATCTACACAATTTCTAAGCTAGGCTGACTAAAGGGCAGTGGGAGACCTGCTCATGAGCACGATGCAATTTTTGATATGAACAGTTGGTCGGTTGTCCAGGTGGCCAACATGAATGTTACTTGAGATGCTTGTGGGTAGTGCAACTTGAAAGAAATAGCTTGGTGTTTCTATGTTGTTTTGGTTGACAATCGACTAAGTCGAAAGCAGGGTGATGGTCTCACTGTCAGTGAGAATACTGGTCATAAAAAATTCAACAAAAATGACTAAGTGTGTGAATATTTAAAAGATGCATAGGTGATGATACGAACACACAGTCGCATGACTTAACGACAAAACTGACAAACCATCCAAACACACATGTTCAACATGACTGGTCAGTGGTGAGAGAGACAAATGCGACACTCGTGATTGATCATTCATGATCGAGACAACGCTTGTGCGACAGTGAGTTTGACCCCATGTTTGAGTGCGACAAATGCTTTCATGGTGAACACAATGATCACATATGAAGCGAAGACTTTTAGCATAACCAGAACATGGTCGCAATCATGACTTAGACATCAACATCCAGAGACTTGAGTGCAATAGACAAGCAAGGCGAATGTAAAGACCCACAAGAGCCCACAGAGTGAACCTGAGCATGTGCATTCATCAAGCAAAACTCTTCAAGGGAAGCTTCGAAATTGGTGTAGGCCAAAATTTTGGAGGGTGGTTGTAGCCACTACAACAAAACCTCAAAAACACATTGTTTAAGGGGTCAAAACAACTTCAGAAGTTCAAAACCTAAAAAACTGCTAAAAATAGTAAATATTGCTATAATAAAGGAAACAGATGAAACCAACTAGAGGTCTAGGTGGAATAGCGGGGTGGCCACCAATATCCACCTAGATTATTCCTCCCCCCTTAGGAAGAAATGGTCCCCATTGCATGCAGAGCCTCCATGAGGTGAGGAGATTTTTGCTGAACCTAGTCCGTGGTGAATCACTTATTGTGGTGAAGGATTTGGACTGTTTTGATGACTCAATAGAGTTGGATCCTCCATTGGCGAGTGTTCTTGATCTATGTGTCAATGGTCCTTTTAGTTGTGGCATGTTCGATGTAGATGGGGTTGATCTTTGTTGGTGTCAGTTGCTTAGCAACATAAGGTGTGTCCAACAATGGGGGAGTGAATGGTCGCAATTGGTCCACATTGAATATTGGGTGCAGGCCAAGGAATGGTGGAATGTTGAACTCAAATGCATTGTCCCCTACAACCTTGATGATGGTGTATGACCCATATTAGAGTAGACGATGTTTTTGATGGGGCCCAGCTAGGCGCTCCTTTTATACATGTAGCCAAACTTTGTCACTCACCTGGAACTTGTGTGGCACTCGATGTTGATCATGACATTGCTTGTACTTATCATTGAATCTATCCAATATGTCTTAGACTTTCTAGCATATGTGCTTAATATGCTCAATGAAGTTGTTAGCCCTGCCATCTTCAACCTAGACATGAGTTGATTATGCCTGATTAATTGCAAATGGTATGGCCACATCAATGGGACATAATGACTAGAATCCCAATTGCACCTGAAAGGGGCCATGGCTAGTTGAGCCATGGATAACTTTGTTGTAACTGTGTTGGACATAGGGGAGGCTCTCATACCATGTGCATGGATGCTTCAAGTTGTACATGTGTAGAATGTAAATGATCATCCTGTTGATGACCTCTGTTTGGCCATCAGTTTAGGGGTGGAAGGTCGTGGACTTAGTGAGCTTGGTATCCAGCATTGGCCAGAGGCTTGACCAAAATGTACTCAGCAACATACTGTCACAATCTGAGATAATGGAATATGGGATCCCAAAGTGTAGCCACACTTGTTCAAAGAAGATATTAGCAATATATTTTACTGTGATACTCTTCTTGCATGTCGTTAGAATGTCCATCTTAGATAATATGTCGACGACCACAAAAGCATAGTCGTTTCCATGCTTAGCAAAAGGAAGACTCGACATGAAATACATGGATATGGATTCCCAAGGCCAAATAGGATTAGGCAGAAGATTATATACGCCTTGCTTCTTAATGGGTGGTTTGGACATGTTGCAGGCAATCCATGATCTGATGTACATCCCAACATCCTATCTAAGGTTCAACCAATAAAAATTCTTCTGCAACACTGCAACTTTTTCTCTACTCTGAAATGTACAATGGCTCAACTGTAGTGTGCCTCCCAAATCATATTGGCATGCTCGCTTGAAGGAACACATAGGTGTCCCAGGTGGCATAACAGTGCACCCTAGAGGTGAGAATCAAGAAATTACTTTCCTTCTAGGAGCATCTAGTATGTGTTACCGAATTCTAGATCATTCTTATAAAGATTTAGCCACATGAAGTCTCATGTCCATAAGTGTCGATCATAGTGGTTAGCGCCATGATCGACGGTCGTCTGAGGCAATCTGCAACATTATTGGTGCTACCCTTCTTATACTTAATGTTCAACTGGAACTATTCTAGGTATGTGGACCATTTCTAATGGAAATAGTTATACAACTTTCCTTGTGTCTGTATGAACTGCAGGGGATAGTGGTTTATGTGGATGATTGTTTCCTTCCCCAGAATGTAATGCTTCCTTTATTGGTAGGCATGCACTATGGAATACATCTCCTTGTCACAAGTGGGATACTTTCAGACAATGTCTAAAAGTGTCTAACTGTGATATGCCACTGGATGCCCCTGTTGAGTAAGAAATGCATCAATATCATAGTTAGAGGAATATGTCTCAATCTCAAATGGTTGTTGAAGGTGTGGTAATGTGAGCACTCATGTAGAGAAGAGGCAATACTTCAACTCGGAAAACATGACGTGTTGGGATTTAGACCAAAATAATTTTGATTTCACTCCACCCTTGGTGACTTGGCTCAAAGACTAAGTGATATGAGAGAACCCTAACACGAACCTGCACTAGAAATTGGCAAGACCCAAAAAGTTGCAGAGATCTGTTAGAGTGGTTGGGGTTGGCCAATCCCGAATAACTTGTATCTTGGCTAGGTCTACATGCACACCCTTCTCATTAATGATCTACCCCAAATATTGAACCTGAGTCATAGAAAAAGTGCATTTCTCCAAATTGGCACACAATCTGTGTTGTCACAGGCTTTGGAGGACCTGTCAAAAGTGATGGAGGCGCTCTTCCCAACTCTAGCTAAAGATTAGGATGTCATGCAAATACACTATCACAAATGAGTTGGTGAAGGGTCGTAAGATGTTGTCCACCAGCCGCATGAAGGTTGCAGGTGCATTCGTTAACCTGAAAGGCATGACTAGCCATTCAAAAAGGCCCTCCTTGGATTTGAAGGTAGTATTCCACACATTGGAGGGTTTGATTGGTACATGGCAGGGAAAATTTTAGTGGCTAATATTCACCCATGGACTAATTTTCTATACTTTTTCCAAAAAAAAAGATTTGCTAATTTCCATTTTTTTGTAAAAATGATTTGCCCAAATTTTATAGAATGAAATTATTTTACCCTAAAAATTGCCAGAAAATTATATATAGACTATATAAAAATATTATAAATTTGAATATTTTTACAAAAATATCTCCAAACATTTTATAGATTTCATATTATGGACTAGTGGGATTCGCTAAGGTTTCTAAACTTTAAGATAAATTTCCATCCTTAAAATTTTCCCTAGTACATGGTGATAATCGAACTTCAAGTCAATATTGCTGAAATATTTCGCCCCCTTGAGCTGGTCTAGAAGGTCATTAATCTGTGGGATTGGATACCTATTCTGGACAGTGATCTTATTCAATACCTAATAGTCAATACAGAATATCCAGGTCTCACCCTTCTTCTGTACCAACACGATCGGGCTCCTGATGTGCCCTTTCTGCAAAAACTCCTGAATCTCGCTCTTGATTTCATCATTCTCCATAATACAGTGTCGATAGATTAGCCCGTTGGGTAGCGGCATGCCCAAGTTTATATCAATGGAGTGCTTGACATCACAGTATAGGGGTACCCCTATGGGTGAGGTAAAGATGTCCCTCTATTTCTCCACGACATTTCCATTTGCTGCTGCCATGTGGAGGAGCCCTATCTGGAGGTCATGGATGTGGCCACAATATTATTCTTTCCCCGAGGGTGAATCATAAGGAAAATAAATTTCTCATCTTGGGAAATGATCTTACTACACTGCTTCATACAGATCAAAGAGATGGAGGTAGGTAGTGCTACCTCTAGTATCTTGTATAACTTATTTCCCATAGAACTAATAAAAGTGCAAGGCCTGGACTCATACACAACATGGCACTTCCACAAGTATGGTTGGACTAATAAAAAATCACACATTTCAAGAGGAGAAACATCACATAGTACCTCATTCACAAAGGGCTTGAGGTTGTAGAGAAGGCGACACTACTGGCTGATGTGAAGGTCTCATCCTTGGTGAAGCTACTAGATGGTGTATGGTTGTGGGTGTCATGTTGTCGATAGGCCCAAACTGCTTCACAACTTCTTCTGAAATGAGGTTCTTTTGGCTTCCGCTATCGATAATGAACTGCAGCAGAGAACCCTTCACCCACATTTGTGAGTGGAAGAGTTGCTCCCCCTCCTCTTGATATTCGAGCTCAATCTTCTATATCTTAGTGGTGGAAATGGTGGCACTGCAATCTGAATCAATGATTTTCTTCCCTTTTTCATTCCCCTTTCCAGGTTCTGACTCAAAGTCGAAACATGCATCTGATTTGGAATATTTCAGCTCAGCTACTAGTGACATCTTTTCTCAACACTCACCTTTGTTGTGAGTGGGGCTCTTATGGAACTCACACCATTTCTCTGTGTCCTTCTTTATCTTCATGGTGTTTTTATTTACTTGCGTCTTTGGTGGGTTGTCCCAACAAGGTAATATTATTCCTTGATGGAATCTTGGAAATAATTTCAAGTGGGTGTGCTTGGAAACAATGAGGGTTCACTCTCATCCTTCTATTCATAGTAGGTTCCCCACTAGTCCTTGACATGGGGGGCGGTTCTGAGGGGTGAAAAGGTAATATTTTCCTCATTGGAAAAGTCATGAACTGAAAAATATCCTTCCAATAAATTTAACCATCTACCTATGGAATCTTCATCTATCCGGCCTTCAAATATGGGAATGTCAAAGTTGACTTGTACCTTAAAGGGAGTGGCACCTCCAGAGTGGCTACTAGATGAAGATGCGTTGCCTATGGGTGGCTACCGAAGGATTTGGATAAAGTTATCCATCATCATGTTCCTTTGTCGTTAGAGGGCTTCTTTGAGAAATATTTTGAAAGGGTATCCTGCTCCCTCGTCTTTCTTTTCTTCCATCATGGGAGGTCGTCGAGGTTTGCGAGGAGAGTATTTCAAAGGTTCAACTAGTTCGAGCCCGAACTCCTTATACTCTAACCTCATTGGGGACATGCAAAGAAAAATAGACAAATAGAAAACTGCTCTGCTACCACTGATCCAGACTTATACAAGAATGCAACAAAATATAGATAGAAACATAAATAGCAAGATACAACAAAAATAAAACTTCATTTCATTAATATCAAGGAACTGAAATATGATTACATACAAAATGGAAATAAACAGGCTCGGGCAATGGCAACTTATCTCTGAGAAGAGATGTGGTGGCTACATCCACTGAACTGTCTTACAATGATGTTCAAGGGCCTTTTTATTATTAAAAACAAGGAAAACCCTTAAACAACCAAAACCCTAACACCAGGAGATGGAACACGAAGAGTTTGTGGGCCCCGTTTGTGTTAGTTAGGCAACCAAATTTCCGGGGTCATAACTTGGTCATATGATCTCCGTTTGGAGCATATAATACCTCGTTGGAGAAATATCTCTTAGTACTAAAGGATTTTCTGTAGGCACCTACCTATAACTATGGTCCTCCTACAAACCTCAATAAAACGTCGTTTAGGGGGTGAAAATAGATCCAACAGTTCAGAAACCAAAAAACTACTAAAAATAGTAAATGTTGCTATAATCAAGGAAATAGATGAAAGAGACTGGAGGTCTAGATGGAATAAGTGGGTGGGCACCAATAGCCACCTAGATCAACTTTTGAGTAAATTTGTTTTTAAATGTAAGGATGAATTGCTCAAATTATATTAATTCAGCTCAAAATTAATTAAATTGTAAAATTCACCTCATTAGACAAAAAAAAGAAGAGAGAAATTTTCCTTTTGTTAGGCATTTCCACCTTATAGGAAAAAGATGAGTATTCATAGCTATCATGCGTGTGACTCGTGTACATCGTGACTATTTTCATTGCTCATCTTATGACTGGTGAAACACATGAGATTTTAAAATCCGGACATTAAAACTATTCTATGCGATCACCAGCCTCCATGATTTTCACCATTTGCAATATAATAATTTTCTTATCTTCATTGATGATGAGCTATCCCATCCTTCTAACAACCCCCTCACTAAAAAGACAATGCCAAGAAACTATTGCTAACATATTTTCATAACTATCCTTGATGTCTTTGAAAGCATCACATTCCAAAATGATTTTTTTTTTATTCCACTGCCCTTGAAGTGCAAATAATACACACCAGTTATTCCCAAGCTTCTTTACATCTTTTCCACCATCCTGTTTCACATTGAAGTTGATGTGATTTAGTGCTTAATTGAGCAGTCAGAATACTTTCTCTCTACGAAATGTTAGGTCCAATGTACTCATTTCGTTGGAGATCACAAGTAAATTTGATTTCATCAACATAGTACTTCTTCTTTCGGCCCAACCCTTTTCCCCATATATGCTTACAAAACTTCTCCATAACAAAATTATTTAACTCCTTTCTATTTGTGGGACAAACGTTGAGGTAGATATCCTATTTTTACATCCATTTATTGTTTTTTCTCATCCATGTTTTCTTTCTTTCACTCATGCATTCATTGAAGACAAGTTTAGGCCATCTACCTACTCATATTTGCTACATTATTTTTATATATATTATGAGACACACCATAGAAATTGTTTCTATGGGAGCTACCAATGTTTCACTCAACATTATCTCATAAGGAACTAAACTTTTTATTTTAACTTGCTCATGATCAAACAATTTTTTATTTTCTCACTTTGTTTCCATTTTGAAACATGGGTGTTTCTAGCCCACAATTCACACCCATAGAGCATCACTACATGAAATAGGACCCCCAAAAGAACTTTAGTCATTTTCCAATCCCATAGCTCTTCCTTTCTACATTTGTTTTGAAGAGCATATAATTCTTTCTATCCTCCTAAAATTCCATTATTTTTGTAGTCCTTCCAATTAAGCTTATTGTTGAAATCAATGTTGAGGTACTTGTATTCATTTACTTCTTTAAGAGTGTTTCCTTCAAATAATAACACATGCTAGCTCTGCTTCTTTTTATTAGAAAAAATCATAATTTTGATCTTGTTGGTATTGACTTCTTTATGAAAATTATGAAGGGCATATAGGTTCTGTTAGAATCGGCCTTTTTATCCCTCTGTCAGCGATCAAAATCTCTTTTGTTGCATTTCATTTTTAGGTGTCTCGTTCAGTCCAGTCATTTGCATTCCATTAGGAGCATCGATTTTATGACAGAATGGTCTTGTCACTCATCTCCCTCATGTCATGTATCTGCTGGTCTGTGTCTATACATCAAAATCAATTTTAAAGACATTCATAGTCCTATTTGGTCTCTTGGTCAGCAAAAGGGTCATTTTAGTCATTAGGTCTAGGGTTTCATCTTCAAAAAGTCTAATAATGTCCACAGGCACATGAGGGAGGTTCAAAATCAGTTTTCATTGCAAAATTTCATCGTTAATATGTTTGATCATGATTCTTCTTCAAAACTCTGTTTTGAAGAAGAAATCATCAAATTTATGGTTTGTAATAAATATGTAATTTTTAAATTTTTTCAGTCATGAGGTACTTTAGGCGCAGCCCTGGTCATCCTTTGCCAAAATTACATGCCAATCATCCCTGCAAAAATAGACAGAGTTTCATCATTTAGCCAAAAATCAAAGTGGAAGCAAAAACAGAGTTATGTGAAAGTGCTAAAGTCTACAACATTACAAAAGTGGGTTTGCTAAATGAAGAATCCAAGTCCATGCCATAGGAGATATTCTTGTGCTTCAATAGTTCATTTACACGCAAGAGAGCAAAGAGAAAACAAAGCAAAGTGGTTGTGGGAGTTTTGGGTGAAAATTGCTCCAAGTTGACCGGCGTGGCGCACTGGGCAGGATGCGTGTCGCACTCACCAGGCGCAGCGCATTGGGCCTCAGTTTACAGTGTAAAAAAGCACGGGCGCGGCGCATACACTAGGGCAGTGCATTGGGCTAGATGCGGGGCACACATAGCCAGATAGCACGAAAAATTCCAGAACTCCCTCCAATCGCCCAAAAATGCCTGGATTTGCACTATTCCAAGTAGGTTGACCCTTTGTCATTGCTCTTTTTCCAAATGTGATGATTGTGTGATGGTGTTTATTGCATGATGAATGTGTAAAGGAGAACAAACCCTATCTCTTCAAAATGTTCAAAGAAAATTGTTGTTAGGGTTTTGTTTTGACTAGTTTGCCACCAAGTTTATTCCCTTACCCCATGTTTCCATTGATTCCCTTATTCCCTAAGTTCCCCTACCCCCTAAATCCACTAATCCCCTATCCCAAGTTCTCATTTTTCCCAAATCCTAACCATAAATCCCCAAACCCTAATTTTACCATCATTCAGAGGATTGGCATCATCATGTCAGGTTCCAATGGGTCATTTTACACCTTGTTCATGCTTCAGTTGCGCCTAGGCAAGGTTCATTTCCCTCTCTTAGGGTTTTGAAGCTATTTCTCTTGGATGGTCAAATCATCAGAAAATATTGTATCCTGATGTTCATACGCCTTCCCCTATCCTTAATGTACCTTATTAAACACTTCCCATCACTGAGATCCCCCGAATTCCTCATTTTTGCACAAACCCTAGTTTCTTGCTACAACTTGACAATTTTCTAAGCTAGGCCTGTGTCTTGCCCTTTTGCACCCATTCCCCTCACTCAATATCTAAAATTCCACTTTCCCCTACTTCCTAACATCCCTCCCTACTTCCCAAAATCTTCTCAAGAATTTAGAAGCACCTTATCCCCTTCATTTCACTTCATTTCGACAAATCCCTTGTTCCACACATCGGGATAGGTTTTATTCCAATGATGTTTCTGAGAAAGGAAAGATGAATTTGGGAAAAATGAGAGACTTTTTTGTCCACAATTTTCCAAGAAAGAAAAATCTCCTTCACTTTTTACACAGGTGTCATGGTTTTAGAGAAATGTCAAAAATACAGTTGCCTCGGGAGAATTGATGCACCTCTGAAGTGACCTTGGGAAAATCAAGTTATCTCCTAGCTCAGTTAGCCAAATGACTTGCTTTATGAGTCAAATGATACCTAGATACAAATATATTTCCAATTAGCTATCATGAGCTCAATTTGGAGTTGAGGAACACCTTCAAAAGTTGACTGCAACAGCACTCTGCCTTGAGGCAGCCTCATTTGGCACATTTTGACCAGTCTTGGGATATTTGATTTTTAATAGGGCACATGAACTCCAAATTGAAACATTATAGTTATTTTGGAAAGTAGACTCAAAAAAATTTCCAACGAGCTATCCTGCACCCAATTTTGACACTAGGAAGGCCCTCAAAACGGGTCTGAAAAAAGGCACTACGCATAGAAATTTTTAACACAGGGTTTTCTCCTCTATGCGCTGCGCCACATGGCGCTCGCTTTTGCTAGGGAGCTCCAAATCCGAAAAACTTTGCATTTCTGGATTTTTCATGAGAATTTCTGCTTGCCTATCTATGGCCAAGAAATTTGGGCAAGTTTTGAGCCCTCAAAAGGTCAAAAAATACTCAAAAAATGACCTCACTGCCCCTATTTTGACACACAGGAAGTAGTCTTGGGAGATTGGATATTTGGAGGGGAAAATGGACACGAAATCCATAAATTTCACTTGGTTGGAAAGTCGACAGGCGGTGCTTTCCAATGAGCTATCATGAGCTCAATTTGGACTTTGGGAAGGGCCTCAAAATCAGCTCCAACGTTGTGCTACACATAGAGATTTTGGGCGCGACGCATAGAGAGTTTTGGCCTATTTTTCACTCTTCAGCTCAAAATTTCGACCAGTTTTGACTAGTTTCACTTTTTGATGTTACTCTTGGTCTAAATTGATGTAATTTCATGACCATGATGTAATTTTGGCACATTTTTACTGGTTTTAGTAGATTCATTCACTAAAAAGTGAAAAGATAGTGAATGAATCAGTTTCCTTTCATATAGAGGCAAGTTGTTTTATCGCCTATTTTTTAGTTCCTTGTTTAGATATGGTTGAAACAGCTCCTAGAATGATGAGGTTGACCCCTAGAGGCATGCTAAGGAGTTAGGATTGTCTATATCATGTAATTTATCAGTCATTTTCAGGGTTGGACACTTGGGATTGCTTGGCACTTCATTGTACAATTGATCTCTGCATTTTTGGCAAAGGAAAGACTAGGGTTTTGCAACACTTGTTGGGATCCTTGTGGCTCTATGTTTTGATGGTGTTTTTATTGATGTAATTATAAGTTCATTGATGTTTTATGTATGCCATTTCCCTTCTCTTTTCTTTTGAAACTAAACAAATTGAGTGACAAAGGTAGAATTCATTAGCTTATGGTGCTCTACCTTAAATTTTGTTTAGTTTTACATATTTCCATCTGTTTGGAGAGGATTCTTGCATCCTCTTGCCCTCTTCAGCTCCTCAGTGGTCTTTTCTATCCATTCATTTCATCTAAAGCATCAAAACTACTGCCTACCTTGCCCCAACTAGAACTATGCAAAAATTTGGCCTCATCCCTAGACCCAAATTTGCCTTTCCCTTTTTCCAACAAAACCCCCAAAAAACAAATTAAATCCTTGTACTTCATACCTAGCCTAATATTAGTTGTTAAAGCAGTCATCTCAAGCCTCATCTAACTATCTTTTGCTGAGATTGACCTCGAGAGAGCCCTCTCCTATCCTCGTAGGGCTAGCTACGAGGCTGAGCGTGGTTTGATGTGGACCTAGAATCTTACCTTTTCAGCCTGAGGTAAATCTAGGCTCTAACATAGTGGCGAACATACTGGGGAAGAAAGTTTATTTTCATTGTTTGGCTTTGTAGACTATAGACGGATCCTGAAGTTAGCCAGGTAGCCTTCGAAACGCTCTTGCTTTGCATTAGCGAAAGTAGATGAAAGTTGCTTCAGTCAATCTCCAGTCTAGTTTACAAACTGAAGATCTGATCTAAATGATCACCCCAGTACATGTAAGTTCAGATTTGATGGTTGATGGTGGACAATGATTAGACATAAGAAGGTTGAAATCATTCACCTCGTGACTCCTGTAAAGTCTCCACTGGAAGACTAACTCTTTCTCTGAGGAAATGGAAGGATCTTAAACAAAGTTTAGGTATCCAAAGTGGAATGGTATTCAGGATCTAGTTTGCTTTCTTGTAAATTACGTCTTTGCTGTTCTTGAAGCTGTCCTGAAATTTTTTCAGGATTTGTTGTATGATAAAGGTGATCAAAATCTTCACTCGACCTATTCAAAAAGTGTAAATACTGATTTTCCCTTTGATCCTGGCCTCCTTACTTTCCCACATCTTATGATGAATCTCTTCAGAGTGATGAGCCTAAAGAAAACAAAATTGATCCCATAGCTCTTGTATATACTCCTACACCTTTTATAGTCCCAGATAGGTATAGACCTCTTGTTTTACCTTCTGTACTCCATGCTTTCCCTGCAAATTATTATCTATATTTACCAAGATTTGACGGTGAATGTAACAATGTCAACGCTGAGCAACATGTGTAGAATGTTGAGACTTTTCTAGACCTTTTTGAAGTTGATAACAAGGATGTCAGAATTAGGCTTTTTGCTCTTTCTTTGCAAGGCAAAGTCAAGAGTTGGTTCAAAACCCTGCCTGATGCAAGCATCCCATATTTCCAGCAGTTCGTCAAAGTTTTCCTTGACAAGTGGGTGGTAAGACAAAACCCTTTCTTGATTGTAGAAGAATATAACTAGCTGAAAAGAATGCCAGGGGAGACAGTACAACAATTTTATGCCAGATTTAACCAAGTTTATTGTTCGATGCCTGTTAATATAAGACCTCCTCCTGGATCTGCTCTATTGCACTACCCGGCTGTCTTTGATCCGGAAATGGAGTTTCAGCTGAGAGAAATGAATCTTGCAATGCTTGAGATACAGAATAGTGCAATAGTTGTAGAGGCTCATTCGTTGATCCGAAGGGAAAAGTTGAAGGAAGAAAAGATGAAAAACATAGATCCAGATGAATCGACATCTCTAGAGGTAAAGCTTGACATTTTGGAAAGTGTAGTGGAAGAGATGATGCAAAATATCACCGCAAGGAATGATTATGATGTTCAAGCCCATGGCTCGCTGATTGAAGAAGAACCAATTTTTGATCCAAAATATTTTCTTTCTTATCCCAGTTGTCATAGATCTGATAATGATTGTTTTATAGATCATCTTTGAGAAGAGAGATCTGTTGATATGACATGTATGCTTGATGATGTGTTTTATACTGATGATTTGCCTAAGTTTGATCAGTACGATGATTATGTTCTCCAAATAGAAGCTAATCTTGCAGATAAATTAGCAGCTAGTTTGTGGAAGGAGGAAGTTCACTTTCAGCAGCTCGAATACAGTGATCAACTGATGCATATAAGCTATGACAGTAAGGAGGATAGTGAAGCAAATTTTGAAGCAAGTGAAGGATCTTTGCCTTTTTGTTTTGATTCATTTTAGTTCATCAGAGACAACTTCCATGCAAACCGAAATCAATTGTCGACAAGTTTTGATTTGGACCATCTTGAGGGCAATGAAAACCTTGTTCAAGACTTCTCATATTCAGATTTTCAGTCCCCGAATGCCATTGATTGTCAAGTTGCATATGAGGACATGGAAAATGGCACATATGATCAAATGATACAAGATGACTCCATACCATTTTGCTTTGAACCATTTCAGTTTTTGAAAGGTAAATTGCATAGTAAATCTTCAGATGAGCAACCTGTAGGAAATCAACAATCTCTCAGTTTTAATGTGGAGGATGAGACAGATAGTGAAATTCTTGAGCAAGTTGTTAATGAGAAATCCTCCCTTGGAACGACAGATGAAATCATTTTGGAAACAAAACCCTCCCTAGCACCAGATTTGCAGCCACTAAATGCAATTGAAGGTCAGATTACAGATGAAGGCGTGGAATCTGAAATATATGATTTAATGATGCAAGAGGATTATGTACCCTTTTGTTTCGAAGCATTTGAGTTTATAAAGTAGAATCTTCGTAATATCTCTAAAGGAAAAGATGAACAGCCAGTGGGATGTTATACAGTTTCAGTGGACACATTGCAACAGTCTTTTCAAGTTTTTGATGATCCTATTGCTCGTGTGTTGGATGATGTTTGCTGTAAAAGTTCTTCTCCATTAGCTAATCACGTGCCAAAAAAGAATGTTGATAATAATCTTATTCAAAATTCGACTTCATTGTCTTGTTTAATAGATTTTTCATTACAAAGCTCACACTGATGTTTGCAGTCATATGAAGAGATTGATAAAGGAGACTTTTGTTTTGTTTGGAATTAGCAATAGAGTTTGGTTATCCACGAAATTTAGGATCCTTTTGACAGCCTGCTGCTGTCCCCAAAGAAAGACAGCACAGAAGTGAGAAAAATATTAATATCTAGCTATGAAGATTACCTAGACCAGAGCAGTAATGTGTTAATGGAAATCAAAAGCTATATTTATGGAGATCCTTTCTCAGTATTCTTAAAGTCATCCAGTCAACTCATGCTTCGCAAGTTTATCAGTAGACAACTTGATTCCGAATTTCCATGGGAGTTGCCTTTCGATTCTTCCTTTTCCTGCGCATCAGAAAGCATTTGGGACGAAATAAAATAGCAGCCAGGATACTTACCTGGTTGCATTGGTTGTTCCATTTCACTTGATCGGGTGGTGAAAAGAACAATTAGAGTAGGTTTGATGAATAAGCTCAAATATGAGCATCTTTCCAGTTTTTTAGTTATGTTTTAGTCATGTTTGATTTTATTATGGTTTTTAGTTTTAGCCTTGAGTCAGAGTTAGTTTGTATAATGTCAGTTTTCGTGTTGTGAGTCTGTTGCCCAATGGATGAAGGCATTGTCCGCTCTCCCAAATATCTGCAATTCTTGGCACCTCCAAGGAGCTATCATCCCCATTGGAGCCAATGTTAGAGTCGGTCTTTTCATCCCTCCGTCAGCGATCAAAATCTCTTTTGTTGCATTTCATTTTTAGGTGTCTCATTCAGTCCAGTCATTTGCATTCCATTAGGAGCATCGATTTTCTGACGGAACGGTCTTGTCACTCATCTCCCTCATGTCATGTATCTGCTGGTCCGTGTCTATACATCAAAATCAATTTTAAAGTCATTCACAGTCCTATTTGGTCTCTTGGTCAACAAAAGGGTCATTTTAGTCATTACGTCTAGGGTTTCGTCTTCAAAAAGTCTAATAATGTCCACAAGCACATGAGGGAGGTTGAAAATCAGTTTTCATTGCAAAATTTCATCGTCAATATGTTTGATCATGATTCTTCTTCAAAACTCTGTTTTGAAGAAGAAATCATCAAATTTATGGTTTGTAATAAATATGTAATTTTTAAAGTTTTTTCAGTCATGAGGTACTTCAGGCGCAACCCTGGTCATCCTTTGCCAAAATTACATGCCAATCAATCCTGCAAAAATAGACAGAGTTTCATCATTCAGCCAAAAATCAAAGTGGAAGCAAAAACAGAGTTATGTGAAAGTGCCAAAGTCTGCAACATTACAAAAGTGGGTTTACCAAATGAAGAATCAAAGTCCATGCCATAGGAGATATTCTTGTGCTTCAATAGTTCATTTACACGCAAGAGAGCAAAGAGAAAACAAAGCAAAGTGGTTGTGGGAGTTTTGGGTGAAAATTGCTCCAAGTTGACCGGTGCAGTGCACTAGGTAGGAGGCGTGGCGCACTCACTAGGCGCGGCGCATTGGGCCTCAGTTTACAGTGTAAAAAAGAACGAGTGCGACACATACACTGGGCGCAGCGCATTGGGCTGGATGCACGACGCACACAACCAGATAGCCCGAAAACTTCCAGAACTCCCTCCAGCTGCCCAAAAATGCATGGATTCGTACTATTCCAAGTAGGCTGGCCCTTTGTCATTTCTCTTTGTCTAAATGTGATGATTGTGTGATGGTGTTTATTGCATGATGAATGTGTAAAGGAGAACAAACCCTATCTCTTCAAAATGTTCAAAGCAAATTATTGTTAGGGTTTTGTTTTGACTAGTTTGCCACCAAGTTTATTCCCTTAACCCATGTTTCCATTGATTCCCTTAATCCCTAAGTTCCCCTACCCCCTAAATCCACTAATCCCCTATCCCAAGTTCCCATTTTTCCCAAATCCTAACCATAAATCCCCAAACCTTAATTGTTGTCCCAAGAGATTCATATCACCATTCAGTTGAGTGTGCCATCATTCAGAGGATTGGCATTGTCATCTCAGCTTCCAATGGGTCATTTTACACCTTGTTCATGCTTCAGTTGCACCTAGGCAAGGTTCATTTCCCTCTCCTAGGGTTTTGAAGCTATTTCTCTTGGATGGTAAAATCATTAGCAAAACTTGTATCCTGATGTTCATACACCTTCCCCTATCCTTAATGTACCTTATTAAACACTTCCCATCACTGAGATCCCCCAAATTCCTCATTTTTACACAAACCCTAGTTTCTTGCTACAACTTGACAATTTTCTAGTCTACGCCTGTGTCTTTCCCTTTTGGACCCATTCCCCTCACTCAATCTATAAAATTCCACTTTCCCCTGATTCCTAACATCCCTCCCTACTTCCCAAAATCTTCTCAAGAATTTAGAAGCACATTTTCCCCTTCCTTTCACTTCATTTCGACAAATCCCTTGTTCCACACATCGGGATAGGTTTTATTCCAATGATGTTTCTGAGCAAGGAAATATGAATTTGGGAAAAATGAGAGACATTTTTGTCCATAATTGGACAAGGAAGAAAAACATCCTTCACTTTTTACACAGGTGTCATGGTTTTAGAGAAATGTCAAAAATATAGTTGCCTCGGGAGAATTGATGCACCTCTGAAGTGACCTTGGGAAAATCAAGTGTTCTCCTAGCTCAGTTGGCCAAATGACTTGATTGATGAGTCAAATGATAACCAGACACAAAGAGATTTCCAATGAACTATCATGAGCTCAATTTGGAGTTGAAGAAAAGCTTCAAAAGTTGACTGCAACAACACTCTGCCTTGAGGCATCCTCATTTGGCGCATTTTGACTAGTCCTGGGAGATTTGATTTTTAATAGGGAAAATGAACTCGAAATTGCACAATTATAGTTAGGTTGGAAAGTATACTCAAATACCTTTCTAACGAGCTATCCCACACCCAAATGGGACACCAGAAAGGCCCTCGAAACTGGTCTGCAAAAAGGCACTACGCATAGAAATTTTTAACACAAGGTTTTCTGCTCTATGCGTCGCGCCACGTGGCGCTCGCTTTTGCTAGGGAGATCCAAATCCAAAAAAATTTGTATTTCTAGATTTTTCATGAGAATATATGCTTGCCTATCTATGGCCAAGAAATTTGGGCAAGTTTTGAGCCCTGAAAAGGTCAAAAAATTCTCAAAAAATGACCTCACTGCCCCTATTTTGACACACAGGAAGCAGTCTCGGGAGATTGGATATTTGGAGGGACAAATGGACACGAAATCCAGAAATTTCACTTGGTTGGAAATTCGATAGGCGGTGCTTTCCAACGAGCTATCATGAGCTCAATTTGGACTTCGGGAAGGGCCTCAAAACCAGCTCCAAAGTTGTGCTATGCATAGAGATATTGTGCGCGGCGCATAGAGAGTTTTGGCCTATTTTCACTCTTCAGCTCAAAATTTCGGCCAGTTTTGACTAGTTTGACTTTTTGATGTTACTCTTGGTCTAACTTGATGTAATTTCATGAACATGATGTAATTTTGGCACATTTTTACTAGTTTTAATAGATTCATTCACTAAAAAGTGAAAAGATAGTGAATGAATCAGTTTCGTTTCATATAGAGGCAACTTGTTTTATTGCCTATTTTCAGTTCCTTGTTTAGATATGGTTGAAACAGCTCCTAGAATGATGAGCTCGACCCCTAGAGGCATGGGAAGGAGTTAGGCTTATCTATATCATGTAATTTCTCAGTCATTTTCAGGGTTGGACACTTGGGATTGCTTGGCACTTCATTGTACATTTGATCTCTGCATTTTTGGCCAGGGTTTTGTAGCACTTTTTGGGATCCTTGTGGCTCTATGTTTTGATGGTGTTTTTCTTGATGTAATTGTAATTTCATTGATGTTTTATGTATGCCATTTCCCTTCTCTTTGCTTCTGAAACTAAACAAATTGAGTGACAAAGGTAGAATTCTTTAGCTTATGGTGCTCTTCCTTAAACTTTGTTTAGTTTTACATATTTTCATATGTTTGGAGAGGATTCTTGCAACCTCTTTCCCTCTTCAGCTCCTCAGCTGTCTTTTCTATCCATTCATTTCATCTAAAGCATCAAAACTACTGCCTACGTTGCCCCAACTGGAACTCTGCAAAAATTTGGCCTCATCCCCAGACCCAAATTTGCCTTTCCCTTTTTCCAACAAAACCCCCAAAAAATAAAATTAAATCCTTGTACTTCATGCCTAGCCTAAGATTAGTTGTTAAAGCAGTCATCTCAAGCCCCATCTGACTATCTTTTGCTGATATTGACCCGGAGAGAGCCCTCTCCTGTCCTCGTAGGGCCAGCTACGAGGGTGAGCGTGGTTTGATGTGGACCTAAAATCTTACCTTTTCAGCCTGAGGTAAATCTAGGCTCTAACAGGTTCATCTGCAATCCATGGGTTGATTTAGTAATCAACACAAGGTCATCAACATATAAAATAAGCCTTATCACAAACTCCCCCAAACGAACACCATCTCCACCTTGCAAATTTAACTTCCACTCTTCAAGTCTGTCAATGATATAAACCAAAAAAGGTAGGGGATAAAGGGAAGCCTTACTTGACTCCAATGTCAAATCTAAAGCTTTCTGAAATGCTTTCTAAAATTCTAATTTTGACTTCTAGCTCTTCATAGAGCCTATGGACAATGACTCTATAATGTAAAGGAATTTCACGTTCTTCCATTCTATGCCACAACTTATCTCTAGGGACCGTGTCAAACACCTTTTTGAAGTCAACAAAGTAACAAAATACTTATTCTATGTTCCCCCAAACCTTTTCAATAATGTGTTTCAACGTGATACCATGATCCATCGTAGAATGTTTTGGGCTAAAACCTACTTGAACTTTTCCCCCTATTTTTTTTACTTCTATCAACTTACTGGTTCTATTTTCTACCATTCTACTGAAAAACTTTACAAACAAAGGATTGATCATAATGGTTCTATAATTCGAAGGATTATTAATCTCTCCACTTTTAAAATGGAGTAGTGTTGGCTAGTTATCTAGTCTCTTGTGAATGCTTGTTTAATGGTGTTGTTGAATATTTCTAGGATGTGTAGTGCAAGAGGGTCCATTCCCATTTTATATATGTCACTTGAAGTTCAACCAAGTCCTTTGCTTTTCCTATTCTCAACTTCATAATACCAATATCCATCTCCTGCAACATGAAAAGCTTTATAGTTGCGTTAATCCCAGGGGCAGGCTCAACTTTTGATTCTTTCTCATAAAGTTATCTTGCATTGTCAAACCATTGATTGATTATAATATTATTTTCAATTTTCTTCTTCCTTGGTCGAAGTTCCTGTCAAAAACTATTTGGGTTATTATTTCCTAGATATATTAACTCTTCTCACCTTCTTGGCATGAACTCACCATTTTTCACTTTTTAAATATGCTTATATAACTTTGCATTCATATTCTCCTTGCCTACCTTCTTGAATGTTCTCCTTGCCATTTTGCATTCCTCAACAAATCAAGAATTTATTGGAAAATAATTTTGATTATGATTTCCTATTTTATTTCTGATCATAATTGATACACCTGGCTACAAGTTGTTGTTATATTTTTTTTTCATCTTACAATTGGTTACTGGTAGCAAATAGGTCATAATTTTTGAGGAGTTGTCTAACGAGGTGATAATTTCTCCCAGGCAATAACAATTTCACCAGAAGATTTGTATTTTACAAAATCTTGATTTAGAAGTGTTTCAATCCTGATTTTGAAGATAGAAATTGATTCATCACCCTCAAAAACCCTAGGGAACCTAAAATTCCATAGTTTGATGGCGGATGACATCAAATCGCCCTTGCCATTGGTTATTTAATTTGTCATCTTCCAATTGCACGCTGACAACAAATACATTTGGTTGCACGCACTTTCATTTTACAATTAAATGACAACAACATGCCTACAAGTCCCTTTTTAACTTGACAGAACATGATTTTTTTTTTCTTTTCATCATTTTTTTTAGTTTATATTAAAAAGGCATGGTTTACGGAGGCTACAATTTAGCCTTGATGACAAAATTCTCGCTGGAATCTGGTGATTTTTTTCGAAAAATCCAATCCTAAAAGTATTTGATTCTTTTAAATGGTGGAAATGAATTCAATACCAAAAGTAACCCTTGAGACACCCAAAATCCTAAAGTTTGACAACTGTAGCTAGGATTTTAAAAAAATTCTGCCAAAATTTATCAAAATACTTCCAAAAGTTCTATTGTTTTCCTAACAAAATTGTGACCTCGTTAGACTATGGCTATTGGAAATAATTATCCATTATTATATTTTGGGATATAGATCATATGGATAAGCTCTCCCTTAGGATGCAAAGAAGTACAATAATCAGTAGTCCACATCTCAATATTTTTGTTGCCATCGTTATTTCGGTAGTTATTGAATTTAAACTACATTTTGTAGTTTTAGTTTAAATACTCAAAGTATGAAAGTCTATCTAAACTTCCCTATATGTAATTTAAGTTTTGCTTATATTTAAATTTTTATTATAATGCTATATCTAATTTTCTATGTGACTTTATATTTTAGTATTTTTTTATATATCTAAGTCTCTTATATAAACTATCCAATTTTGTAGGCGCCTTAGCTAATAATTTATTCATAGAAATCTTGGTTTAAGAATCAAATTCAACTTCAACAAGTGCTACATAGTAGTTAGTCCCTATCGCTTAGTTTAAATATAGTTAAATTAAAGTAAGAGATAATAAGTAAGTTGAGTTTGTTCAAGGTTAAAGACCAATTTGTTATAGACAATATTTAGTTTTTAATACATTTATATGTAACTTACAATAAATATATATTTGGTGAATTAATTCGATTGAATAAACTTATAATTTACAAGTAAATTAAATTATTATTTTAATTGCTTTATAAATTTCACAAATTTTCTACATT
Source organism: Pinus taeda (assembly GCA_000404065.3). Taxonomy (NCBI): domain Eukaryota; kingdom Viridiplantae; phylum Streptophyta; class Pinopsida; order Pinales; family Pinaceae; genus Pinus; species Pinus taeda. The sequence goes on from APFE031460768.1 coordinate 73,302, forward strand.
CCATCAAATACACTATTGTATATTGCAATAAGAAACACATTTTTTTTTATCCACTCCATCAACAATACTATTGTAAAAAATGTTGTTGTAAATTACTCGCCTTGCAATAAATTAACGCTCGTATAGGATTGATTATATATTTTTTGTGGAATTCTAATCTGCATGAGTTGCTCATTTAATTTTAAATAATTATATATGACATGGAACTTTTGTTCTAACTTTCAAAAATATTAAATTATAAGCTATTAATAATGGGAAACTAAGAATTATTTTAGTAATAAGTTTAATATTTACTTCTTTGTAATAAATTATAAGTTCAAATCCAAAAGTGATAAATCATGACTTTAAAAATAAATTATTATTTTATTATTTTAACCAATATTTATCATTATTTTTATTACCATATATTAGTGAATGAATGAATGAATGAAATTTTAACATCCAAGAGACTAGAAATAGCCTATGGGACCACTAGCCTCCGTGATTTTCGGCTTTTTCAATTCAATCCCTTTATTACTCAAATTAATGATGAGCTGACCCAACCTTCTAACAATCCCCTCACTAAAAAGACAATGCCAAGGAACTGATGTTAACATATTGTTGTAACTATCGATGATGTCTCTAAAAGCATCACATTCCAAAATGAAATGTTTTTTCTGATTCCACTACCCCAGAAGCGCAAAAAGTACATACTCGTTCTTCCCAAGCTTCTTTAGGTATTTTCCATCGACCTGTTTCGCACCAAACTTGATGCGAGGTAGTTCTTATTTGAGAAATAAGAATCTTTTCTCTCCATGGAATGCTAGCTCCAATGTACTCTTTTTGTTGGAGTTCACAAGTGGGGTTGAATTCCTGAACACAGTACTTCGTATTTCTACCCAACTCTTTTCCCCATATACGCTTACAAAATTTCTCCATAACAAAATTCTTTAACTCCTTGCGGGACATACATTGAGGTAAATATTCAATTTTTGCATCCATATGTTGTTTCGTCTCATCTATGATTTCTTTCTTTCACTCATGCCTTAATTGAAGATAAATTTAGGCCATCTACCTACTCCCATTTGCTCAATTCCTTTTAGGTACCTTATGAGATGCACCATAGAAATTGCTTCGATGGGAGTTTCTCATGTTTCACTCAAAATTATCACATAAGGAACCGAAATTTTTATTTTAAACTTGCTCATGATCAAGCATTTTTGGATTTTCTCATTTTGCTTCCATTTTGAGATGGAGATGCTGCTAGCCCACAGTTCACACCCATATAATATCACTGGACAAAATAGGAGCCCAAAAATCAATTTAACCATTTTTCTAATCCCATATCTTTGCCTCTTTACATCTGTTTTGAAGAGCATATAATGCTTTCCACCCTCCTAAAATTCTCTTCTTTCTACAGTCCTCCCAATTAAGCTTGTTGCTGAAATCAATTCTGAGGTACTTGTATTCATTTACTTCTTTAAGGATGTTGCCTTCAAAGAAGAACATATGTTGGCTCTGCTTCCTTTTATTTAAGAAAATTATTATTTTGGTCTTGTTGGTATTGACTTACATCCCCACTGCTTTACAAAAATGTTCAAGTGAATATAGGTGCATCTACAATCCCTGGGCCTATTTAGCAATCAATACAAGGCCATCATCATATAAAGTAAGCTTTATCACAAAATTCCCCAACTAAACACCATCCCCACCTTGCAGATTTATCCACTCTTCTGATTTACCAATATATAAACCAAAAAGAGTAGGGGATAAAGGGGAGCCTTGCTTGACTCCAGTGTCACTTGTAAAGCTTTCTAAAATTCCTACTGAAGTTTTAATTTTGACTTTCACCTCTTTATAAAGCCTATGGACAATGGCTCTATAATGCAAAGGAATTTCAAGTTCTTCCATTCTACTCCACAACTTATCTCTAAGGACCGTGTCAAATACCTTATTGAAGTCAACAAAGAAACAAAATACTTCTTCTCCCCCCTCCCCCCACCACAAACCTTTTCAATAATGTGTCTCAACATGATACCATGATTTACTGTAGAATGTTTCAACCTAAACCATTCTTTCCCTTTTTCCCTCTTTTCTTTTACTTCTACCCACTTACTAATTCTATTTTCTACCATGCTGCTTGTTAGCGCTTGAAATTTCACTTCAGGCTGAAAAAGGTAAACTCCAAGGCAACATCAAACCACTTAGCCTCGTAGCTAGCCCTACGGGGCAGGAGAGGGCTCTCTCCAGTCTATCTCGGCAAAGATCTTCAACGGGCAGAGATAACCAATAAAGAACACTGATTTTAGGCTAGTAAATTGATAAAAAAGGTTTGATTCGGGATTTTTAGGGTTTTGGTGGAAAATTGGGGAAAGGCAATTTTGGGTGCGAGGATTGGAAACAGTTTTTGTAGGGGGTTCTTTGGGGCGAGGTAGGAGACTGTATTGATGCCTTTGAAAGATTTGGATGGATGAGAATGACTGGCGAGGAGCTAAGGAGAGCAAGTAATCACCTTGAATTCTCCTTAAACAGCTGAAAACATTGATATTAAGCAAACTTAAAGGCAGAGCATAGCAACCATGAATTCTACCTTAACACTTCATTTGCCTAATTTGCAGAAGAAAAAGTAAGAAGATGGTTCACATAACAAACTTACCAGTACAAAGAGAAACACACCATCAATACATCTAACCACATGAATCCCAAAAAGGACTGCAAAACCCTGGTCTTTCTTCCTTTGCCAAAAATGCAGAGATACAATGAGTAATACAATAGAAGCTTTCTCCCTCGAGAGTCCAACCATGAAAATGACCAAGAAAGTACATAATATAGGCAATCTAACATCTTTCCTTGCCTCTAGGGGTTGAGCTCACTATCCTAGGAGCTGTTTCAACCAATTCCAAACTGAGCACTAAAGTCTAGGCAGTCAAAACAACTTGCCTCTATAAGCTAGGAAACCAATTCATTCATTAAATTTTTGGCTATTTCATGAATGAATCTTCTAGAAGAGATAAATAAGTGTCAAAGTATCATAAAATTACATCATTTACATCAAGGAGGATCAAAATCCACTCCAAAAAGTCAAACCTAGTCAAAACTGCGTTTTGCTGAGCTATAGGTGCACTTCTGTGAAAATAGCCTGATGCGTAGCGCCCTGAATCTCAACGCGTAGCGTGCCTTTGGGCCTGATTTTGAGGCACTTTCCAGTGTCAAAATTAGTTAGAAGTGGGCTTGTTGGAAATTTCTGGATGTTTACTTTCCAACCCAAGTGGAATTTCTGAATTTGGTGACCATTTGCCTCTCCAAAATTGCAATCTCCCAAGACTGCTTCCTGTGTGTCAAAAAGGTGGCAGAAAGCCATTTTTTGCTTGTTTTTTGACCTCCTGGAGGCTCAAAACTTGGTGAAATTTCTTGGCAATTGCTGAGCAAGTGTATTTTTGCATGAAAAATTAAAAAATGTTGAGTTTTCATGAAAAGGAGTTGCCCATCTTCAGGGTAGCGCGCGGCGCGCTACGCGTTGGGGAAGAAAACCTGTTTTTTGCCCAAAAAATTCACAAATGACCAAAAATACTCAATTTTTTTTGAAATTTGTGCAGAAGGTAAGTCATTTAGCACCATGCTCCTTCAAGGAAGCCTCAGCCAATATGTGGAGGGGATCGTGCCTTTTTCTTCGTTTTAGTGCCTTGGCCAGTCATCCTTTGAGCACCTTCATTTTTGCCTTACATACGTGCATTCGAGCCCAATAATGGTTTTTCATGTTCCGGAGCATGTCCTTATCTTTGTTAGCCTTGGCCAGTAACCTCTCCAAATGAGCATTGACCCAGAGAATCATAGCCTCTCGCTCAATGGGTACCAAATCACTGGGTCTCTTACGAGCCAAGTTGCGGTCTTCATGGATCCTCCGCAACTCATCGAGAGTGTGCTCATCCTCTAATTGCTTATTGCGCTTCTCTAAATATGTGATTGTCCATTGTGCCATCTCTAATTTTTCTTGCAACAAGCGATTTTCAGCCTCCCGTTGCTGAATGATCTCCTTAAGCTCTGAGCTAGGAGAACGGGTGTCAAAATCAATGATGTCAATATCTGGATCACCTGACAATCCCTCCTCAATCATGGGCTGCTTGCCCCTCTCTGATACCTGTGCTGCTATCGGAAGCGAGGCCCCTTCCACTTGGTGTGGAGATAACACTCGTGGTGCTGATGAAGAAGGCGAGACCCCTTCCACCTGATGTGGAGAAAATACTCGCTGAGCTTATGCAAATAAGGCCCTGTGGCCTCTCTGATATGTGACCAATGGAGGGGAGCTGACATGTCTAGGCTCAGGGATGTCATACTGCTGTGAAGATCCTCCCTCCTCATGAAAAACCTCAGGGGGTGGTGGCGCTGTGAAGAAATCTCGAGAGATGAAATCCTCCCATGGAACAGCCTGCTGGGCCAACTGATGCATGACCACAATCTTGATCAGAGCATAATGGTAGATGCATCCTATGTTGCTGTGCTGGGCTCTTTCTCTGCACCAAGGGCACCATCCTCTCAATATTCCGGCACATGAAGAAAGGAATGTTCATCATATGTACCCATGTGAAATGCATCAACAAGCAGATATGATACGAATACAAATGTGAAAATCTACCCTCACAGGTGAAATAGTGAATTATGAGCCTCATCAAGGGCGCATACTCATCCCTCAAGAATCTGAAAGGAAACACACCAGTTAGGTGCCTCATATATACAAGTTTAATGTAGGGCTCACACTAGAATCTGTCCAAGAGCTGGCGCTTGTTCCACTCTTCTCCAACATTGGGTATCCCTGTTGCTTGAGCAACAATCTCAGGTGACAATGTAAAATCCACCCCTGCAAGATTCACATGCCCGTTGTGCAAATGCAAAACAAACAAGCGGACCAATTCCCTGTGTTGCTGAATTTGGAAAATTCTCTCGCAATATCAATAGCATGATTGATGACGGAAACGTGTGACTGCAAGTGGACAAGCTTACAAATAGGCCAAAGAGGTGGACTCCTCTCTCACATGCTGACCACCCTTACCACCCCTGTGAGGCCTCCTTGGCACCTCAACCTCCGGTGTTGACTCACGGTCATCACTTTGTTCATAGTCTGTTTCGGTTTCTGACATGGTTTCAAGAGCAAAATGGTTGAAATGTATTGCTGCTTCTGCTCAAATGACCTGCTGTTTTGACTCTTTGAATGCTGCTCCAAGGGGACAAAAAACACAAGGGAGATGTTAAGGAGGGGGAATTTTGAGGGGATTTGGGGAATATATATATAAAAGGGAATTTAGGGAAAGAATTGTGACATATACATCATCACATAATCATAATTTGCAGGGGTTTGATAGGAGGTAGGGTTTTGGGAGATTTTATTGAATTTTAGGGATAGGGGTAGGGTTTTAGGACTTTTGATATTTTTGTTAGGGAAATTGTGTGAAAGTGACAAGGGAAGTGATAATGGGAATGTGGGGAAATGAGGGAGTGAAAAAGATGACCTTGGGCAGCGAACTCAAAACCCTAGCTTCACTTGCAATTTGAAATTTTTAAACATATATGTATGAATTTCATGCTTCACACTTGATGGAATTTGACATATTTTCCATGCTCATTTTTCTTTAGCAAGCAAAAAACATTGATGACTTGAGGCCTACCTGTAAAACTTAAGAGATTTGAGGTCGTTTGAAGCTTGTTGGCAATTTGTTGTAGGTGAAACCCAATGTGTAGCGCGCGGGTTCTGATGCGTAGTGCCTGCTCTACGCGTAGTGCCCGTGCTTTTTAACACTGGAACTTCTGCCCTGACGCGTAGTGCGTTCCCAACGCGTAGCGTGCAGGCCCTGATGCGTAGCACGCGGGCTCTGTTTCTCAATTCGCCCAGTTTCACACTAAATCGCCTTTCACACTTGCTCTTGGAGTCTTGGAGGCAAATGAATTGCAAAATGAGGAGAGAGGGGCTTTTATAAGCTTGATTTAAATTAATTTCCCCTCAAACCCACTTTATAATGTTTATGCAATGACACTTTTTAAAAGTAATTGCTGCTGACTTGTGGTTTCCTTTTTGTCATGAAATTGGTTGAAATGATGCTTTTTCTTGAAAATTTTTGCAGGGATAGCTTCTGAGGAGTCTTGGAAAAGGAGACCAATGCCGCATGCCAACTTTCGGAGAGTTTGAATTTTTTTACAAATTTTTACAAAAATGAGAAAATGACCTTGCCTTCAAAA